>JBBPBX010032999.1:0-31479 GCA_038048925.1 Garcialebias charrua | reverse complement strand
TATATATATATATAATTGAAAATTAAATGAGTTATTTACTTATTATTTATAGAAACATTTGTCTAAATTCTTATTAGATAAATAAGGAGCAGATTTAATAAGATATTTTCTTCGTCTGCTACCTTACATTTTTATTTTATTTTTCTTTATACGTTTTTTCTTCTCCAATTACATATATGTTAATTGTTCTATCTCATTATTATAAAATGAATAGATGAATAATGTGTGGCTAAAGAAGTGATAACTTACTAAGCTCTTTCTCCAACTTGACAATAAATGAAAACTGAATCCTCAGGAAGGTGAGTCAGTTGTCCTCTGACTACTGGCTCAGCTGAAAATGAAAACAAAAACAAGGTAAATGAGTAAAGAAAAGTTACATCTTCTCACATAACTACTTATAAACGGGCCAAAACAATGTATTTTAAAACATTTAGTGAAAACATTTAGAGATAAATTACCTTTCACACAATCTGGGCACCAGCTCTTCCCCTCAGCGTCTTTATCACCTGAAAAATAAACAAAAACATCCTTCCCCTTCCGATCAGACACAGCCTGACAGAACTCACCATAGCCGTGAACATTCACTTCTTCGTAACGAGCCATTTGGATCAAATTTAAGCCCTAACCCAGCCTTTTTAAACCAAACTACACGCTTCTCCTTCAAGTGACGCTGAACCTACAACCCGGAAGTGCTTCCAAACTGGGCAAAGGTTCTTAAAGTGACCGCGCACCTTTTTCAAACAATTTCGTTTTAAAATTAAATTAAATATTTATTATACGTTCAGTAGCTTGTATTTTTGGTTATAATACATTAACAATAGCCTATGTAAAAAAAAAAAATAATAATAATAATAACTTTCGTCCAATAACAGGAAGTAGTAGTAGAAGAAGAAACGACTTCCGTCTGTTGTCATGGCGCCGATTCAAAACTGCTGTCAAGTCTTTACTGATATTTAACACGTTAAGCACCATGTCCGTAGAGCTAGCTTATGATTACCCACCAACGTGATGAAGTAGTTATATAAGTGAAGACAAAATGGTCGAATGGACGATTTTGGGATTAACTTGATGTCAGCGAATTAAAATTCAGAGGCGACGTTAGTTTGCTAATGCTAACGCTCAAAATTGTTTACAGTTTTCTCACAGGTTGTGGACGTTTTCGCTGCAATGACTGCACAGTTTGTGCGGGATGGTCACATTACATCAGTGGGACAACAACGTCAAGCCAGAGAGTGGGTTGCTGTAGACTCATCTCGAAATGCAAATAATAATAGGACGTCTCAGACGAAGGTAAACAATTATTTATTTGGCCTATTTGCTAGGTTACTGAATTTAGCTTGTTGATACCAGTTTAGTATTTACTTTCAACCCTCTCAAAGTCTTAATAGTAGTATTAAAACTGTAAATGTAACATGTAAAAGTGAGATTTGTAGTCCAGCATCTGTCTAGCACTGTGCCTGTTTGTTGCTCATGTTACATCCTCTAAAGCTTTGTATAATTTCATTGCACTGAATGTAGGTTATTATAAAAAAGTGTATTAGTGTGCTCAAACTAACAGGATATAAAATTTGCTTTTGATTTTTTTGCATTTTTCACACCACAGCTATTATTCAATGAAGCCATTCCTGCACTTGTTGTCAACCGTGCCACCCATGTTGGCCCTCCTGCCCCCATTGTGATAGAGAGGCTGCTTCCACAATCAAAGACGTATGAGAAAGTGGACAGTGCCAGGAGCTCTGTCAGCTTTGCATCACTCTCTGAGGAAAGGCTTCAGGCTGCGGTCAAGTTGGCCAAGAGGGATCTAAGACGAAGACGCATTGAGTCACTGAGAAAATTATCTTCTAAACCTCTGCAAGAGTCCTCCCTCTTTGAAACAAGTGATGTGGAGTTGCTTCAGGTATTGATGGTACTTTTTGCATTATTGCAACTAAAGACTATCCTGTCTTTGAGTGTTTAAATGTTTTGTCTTTTTTGTTGGTTCAATGGCTAAATGAAACATTTCCTTTTCTTTACAGGAGCTCATAGCCACACCTAGCAAAAAAGAGATGAAGAGCTCTAGTCCAAAGGAAAAAATGGCTCACGCTGGTGCCAAACCGCACACTTCAAAGAAAAGTGTCACTTCTTCAATGCCACGTTTTGGTCAGTCTCCTCCAACTCGAGACCCTGGTCTGAAGCAGGTGCAAGGAAGCAAACAAACACCTTTAAGCAATGAGATCCACAAACTGCAAATAGAGTTAGAAAGATATATCCTGAAAGTGAAAGAGCTAGCTAATAGAGGTAACAATAATAAAAACTTTTTACTTTTACACTACTGTATATAAGGTTAATCACAGTTGTTAATAATTTATTTGTGATTTTCTCTCAGTAAAGTGCCTTGAGATATGTTATTTTGAACTAAACTATTTTTGATAAATTAACATTTGCAAATTTGTTGATAAATCATTGTTTCTTAACCAACAGGACGGGAAATGGAGGAGCCACTGGAACCCGAAGAGCAAAGCAAACTGGAGCTACGGAGGCAGAAACGGGCAGCTCGCTCAGCACAAGTCATTTATGTTCTTCAGCAACAGGTATTAAAAACCGTACAGCATGTAACTGAAAGATATATTTTTGCCAATATTTAAATTTGCTTTGGCTTTTTAAAAACATTTGCATCAAATTTATTTTAGATAAAAGAGATACAAGAATATATTGAAAAATTACAAAGAGAAAAAATGTGGGACACCAAAAAGGTACAGTATGTCTTCAGCAGTGGTAAAGGTTTACGGTACTTCAATGTCATCATTTAATTATTTATGTTTTTTTTAATAATAATACATTGTAAAATAAAGTAAAATATGTGTTTTACCTCTACTCCTTCTAAAAAAAAATCTATTTTTTATGCAAATACTGTATGTCAATGATGGGAGGTATAGTTTTTTTAGTTTAATGTATTTAAATGGTTTAGCTTATTTGTCTTTACTGATGGGAAAAGTCAGAATGATCAGCTTTAACATCTTTTTCTTTCTTTCTTCTATTCAGTCCACTGCAATAAACAGACTTGCAGCTGCCCACCGTGGAGCATTTAGGGCCTTACAAGTTATCATCCAGCAGCTCTCAGATCTATCTTATAACAAGCTACCCCCTCACTATAAAGAACTGAGTCAGCTGATTCGTCAGCTCTCTCTGTGCTCAGCCAAAGTTGAAGTGGACCAAGGTTCAGCTGTGCCTGAGATAGCTCTTGATATTCTGCAGAAACTGGAGGTGAGAGGCATAAAGTGTAACAGACCAGTATTTTTCTGGTGTATTTTGTTCCTTTATCTGTTTCAGAGTTGTTTATTTGTGCAGATACATGTATAAACAGTTTCAAGTGAGACCTCCTGAAGACTCTGCTCAAAAATGCAACCTGTTCCTTTCATTCTTTAAAAACAAAGTTGACACTATCAGATCTCAGCTCCACAACCTCCCTGATCTTCGTTCGCCATCTACCCGTCTGCTTTCTGGGTCCCTGTGCAGCTTTGATGAAGTTGTTCAGAGTGAGGTGGAGGCCATCATCAAGAAAATGAAGCCTTCATCCTGCGCCCTGGATCCCTTCCCCTCGTCTCTCATAAAATCCAATCACTCTGCAATAAGCCCATTAATCACACAAATAATAAATAAGTCTCTACAATCTGGTCATGTTCCACTGCCTCTAAAAACTGCCATCATTAGGCCTCTTCTGAAAAAATCTAATTTGGATCCCGACATTTTTTCTAATTACCGCCCAATTTCCCACCTCCCATTTCTGTCTAAAGTGCTGGAAAAAGCAGTTGCTGCTCAGCTGCAGGTCCACCTACAACAACACTCCCTGTATGAGAAGTTTCAGTCTGGCTTCCAAGCAGCTCACAGTACTGAGACTGCATTGCTAAGAGTTACCAATGATGTCCTCATGGCTGCTGACACTGGTTCTCCCTCCATCCTTGTCCTCCTTGACCTCACTGCAGCCTTCAACACCGTGGGCCACAGTATCCTCCTCCACCGTCTTCGTGTGGAGGTCGGTCTCTGTGACACTGTCCTGGACTGGTTCAAATCTTTCCTTTCCAATAGGTTGGAATGTGTTAGTCTCGGCAATGCCACTTCCCAGACAGTCTGTGTCTCCTGTGGTGTCCCTCAGGGGTCAGTTCTGGGGTCCCTGCTGTTTTCCCTTTACATGCTGCCTTTAGGTCAAATTATTAATCAGTTCAACATTTCTTTTCACTGTTATGCCGACGATACACAGCTTTACATCAGGACTGGAGCATCCTCATCTTCCCCATTGTCATCTCCATCTTCACTCACTGCCCTCTCTGCCTGCCTGGAGGAAATAAGGGCATGGATGAATCAGAACTTTCTTCAATTAAACTGCTCCAAGACTGAGGCCATACTGATTGGCACCCCTCACCAGGTACAAACATCTACTATAACAACAATTTCCTTTTCTGGACAAGACATCCCCCTCTCCACCTCTGTTACAAATCTTGGAATAAAAATGGACTCTCATCTTACATTTGAAAATCACATTAAGCATCTGTTTAAAACCTGCTTCTTCCATCTTCGAAACATCTCCAGACTTCGCCCATCTCTGACTTTTTCTGATGCTGAGAAACTCGTCCATGCCTTTGTCTCCTCCAGGCTCGACTACTGCAACTCCCTGTTTATTGGAATCCCTGGCAAAAACCTTCAGAAGCTTCAATATATTCAAAACAGTGCAGCAAGGATTTTATTGAGAGCTCGTAAATTTGAACATATTACACCCATTCTCCATAACCTCCATTGGCTTCCTGTCACCTACAGAATTCAGTACAAAACTGCTCTCATTACACATCAATGCTTACACGGAACTTCACCTGATTATCTAAAGGACATTCTTGCACCATATTCATCCACCCGGTCTCTACGATCACAGAACAGTAATCTACTTCACATTCCACGAACCAAATTAAGGACCATGGGAGACCGGGCATTCTGTGTGGCTGCCCCCCGCCTATGGAACTCCCTCCCTGACGACCTGAGAGCTCCACAGTCACTGGTTGACTTTAAAAACGGCTTGAAGACCTTTCTTTTTAAGCGAGCCTACTCTGCCTCCACATGATTTTACCTTTAATCTTAGTTGATATTATTATTGATTTTACTTGATTTTATCACTTGTTTTATTTTTGATTTTGTTGCACTTTGTAGCACTTTGAGATTTTTGTTAATGAAAAGTGCGTTATAAATTAAATTCATTATTATTATTATTATTATTAGACCTTTACTCCTTAGGTAAATATCTGTACTTCTCATAGATTTTGGATTCTGCTCTCCGTAAACAAGAGATGCTTGAAAAGATGCAGGTCCAGACATGTCCTCCACGCAGGAGGTCTCCTCATCGCAGCGTGTTTCCTACAAATGTGCCCAAGAGTCTCACCGTGGTGACTACTGGAGAGCCCCACAGACCCACAGATCCCAGAAGAGATGTTCGAGGTAAACACAGAAAGCTTCATTACTTGTGCATTTAAAAATGCACACTTGTCGCCCACTGTCGAAAGGAAAACCATGTCCATGTGTGGGCAGGTGTTTGTGTCCCTGTCTGCTACCAAAATATCTCTTGAGCCACAAAACAGATTTTAAGGAAACCTTCAGGAAATATTCATTGCATTAACTAATATAACTGATTTCCTTCTGGAGTCAGTTGAATTCAAGATGGCTACCACAACTACGGTACTCAACATTAGCAAACACAAATTTTTTTTCCAACCTTTATTTCACCAGGAAAATAATAATAATAATAATAATGTGTTTGTCTGTCATCTGTGTATGTTTCCCATACACAGACGAAATTCGTCTCTGCATTTAACCCAACCACCACCAGGTGGTGCAGTGAGCAGCCAGAAAGCGCTCGGGGAGCTGGAGAATTAGGTGTGCACTCATAGACACCCCAAGGTGTGTAGTGGCCGGGACGCGAACCCTCGTCCTTCGGGTCCCAAGTCAAAAGCCCTGCCACTACACCATCTTGGCTCCTTGTAAAATCCCATTGAGATTAAAAATCTCTTTAGCAAGAGAATCTTGGCCAAGACTGGCAGCAGCACACAGAAGCTACAGAACATTCACAGCAAAAACAGAAAAGTTAACTCAGTCATAAACAAATTAATTAAAAGATTCCTCAGTTAAAACATTTACAAACAGATGATTCCTTCTCAAAATCAGTAAGAAAAGCCTTAAAAACATGAAGTGACAACAGCTCCTTTAGATTCATGTACTGTATTTCTGCAACTGATTCCAAGAAGATGGAGTAGAAAACTGAAGATTTCTTTCCAAGTTCAGTTCGAACTTTAATCACCAAAAGTAAAAATAAGTTCTCACAACAGAAAGAGTATCCTCCAGTGGACTTTCTCTTTATAAAGGCCAACAAATACGAAATAAGAAGTCCTAGTATGGCCTTATGAATAAAAATATGCCAATAGCGGAGTCTACAAGTGGCCAAGACCGTCCATCCAACCCAGTTGTATAAAGTGCAATGATGTGTAAGTCAAGTCAAGTCAAGTCAAATTTATTTATATAGCACAGTTAGAACAGATAAACTGTTATCAAGGTGCTTCACACACACACACACAACATAAAAGAGGCTCAAAAATTTACAGAACAGTATCACACATCAATACAGTAGTAACAATTCTGATATTAACAGCAGTAAAGTATAATAAAAATGTATAAGAACAATATTAAAATGAAAACAGTAAAAATATATACACTACGTCAGCTCACACAGTATGAAACACCAGAGAGAACAGATGGGTTTTTAGCAGGGATTTGAACAAGTGAAGGGAGGAGGCCTGTCTAATGTTGAGGGGCAGGTTGTTCCAGAGTTTGGGGCCGGTGACTGAAAACGCCCGATCTCCTCGGAGCTTCAGATGTGTTTTTGGAACCACCAAGAGCATCTGATCAGATGATCTCAGGGCCCGCGGTGGAACATATGGTTCCAGCAGCTCAGAGAGGTAGAGGGGAGCGAGGCCATTCAGGCATTTGTAGGTCAACAACAGGATTTTAAAGTCGACTCTAGTTCGCACGGGGAGCCAGTGCAGTGAGGAGAGAACAGGTGTAATGTGCTCAAACTTACGTGTACCGGTTAAAAGCCGAGCTGCTGCATTCTGCACGAGCTGGAGGCGTGAGAAGGAGGCCTGACTGATCCCAGCGTACAGTGCATTACAATAATCCAGGCGGGTTGTGATGAATGCATGGATTAGTGTCTCGAGATCAGGTCTGGACAGCACCGGCTTGAGCTTAGCAACCTGCCGCAACCTGCCGTGTAAAACTTTTTAAACCTAAATCTTAAAACTCCATGATAAACAGTATCCAGCGAATAGACATTTAAGAGAAGCATGTACTGTATGTATGTATGTATAAAATGTCACCAGAGTCCAGTACAGATGTAAAAGTAGCACAAACCAGTTTCTTTCTAGCCTCAAAAGATAGACAGGATCTGATCCTGAAATAAATAAATAAACAAACATTTTTAATCGCAGCTTCTTCACCAGCTGTTGAATGTGAGAAGTAAAAGACAAGTCTTCTTCTTCTTCTTCTTCTTCTTTCGGCTTTTCCCTCTTCAGGGGTCGCCACAGCGAGTCATCCTCCTCCACCTCACTCTGTCCTCTGCATCCTCTTCTCCTCCATCTACCTTCATGTCCTCTCTAACTGCATCCATATATCTCCTCTTTGTCTTTTTCCTGGCAGCTGCATTTCTAACATCCTTCTACCAATATACCCACTGTCCCTCCTCTGGACATGTCCAAACCATCTCAGTCTGGCCTCCCTAACTTTATCTCCCAGTTGTTCAACATGTGCTGTACCTCTGATGATCTCATTCCTGATCTTATCCATCCTTGTCACTCCTAAGGAGAACCTCAGCATCTTCATTTCTGCTACTTCCAGTTCTTTCTCCTGTCTTTTTGTCAATGACACTGTCTCCAGACCATACAACATAGCTGGTCTCACCACTGTCTTGTAAACTTTTCCTTTGACCTTTGCTGACACCTTTTTGTCACAAATCACTCCTGAAACTTTTTAGAGTCAGAGTCAGAGAGTCTTTATTGTCATTTGCACCGCATGTGGTACATGAGATGAAAACGAGATTATGTACACGAGGTCCCAGTTACATCCAACAACAAATGAAAGAGAAAAACAGTAATAACATCTAGAATTAACTAAGAAAAACATCAACTAGTAATACACTAAGCCTAATATAGTGGGAATAAACAGCAGCACGAACATGAGTTTGTATGAGCAGATGGTCACAGATGAACACAGCAACAAGAAAACAGATCAGCATCAGTATGATGTGATATTTTGCAGTGTTTATTTTTTATTTTATTTTTATTTATTCATGAGTCTAATCCTATTCACTCCATCCTGCCTGGACTCTCTTTTTCACCTCTTTACCACATTCCCCATTTTCCTGGACAGTGGACCCCAAGTACTTGAAGTCCTGCACCTTTGTGACCTGTGCTCCTTGTAGCCTCACTGTTCCACTGGCCTCCCTCTCATTCACACACATGTACTCTGTCTTACTACGGCTGACTTTCATTCCTATTCTTTCAAGTGCATACCTCCACCTCTTCAAGTTCTCTTCCACATGTTAAGTAAAGGACAACGAATCAACTATTAAAAATCCTAAATATTTATACTGTTATACTTTTTTCAATTTTCAGACCTTCAGCAGTAATAATGACTGAAGATCCTTACTTTCAAATCTCCCATTGGAAAATAGCATCACCTTCGATTTATCTGCATTTAAAACAAGACTAAGGTGATAAAATGACTGTAACTCTGTCAGGCTACCAGATACAGGTAGTCCCGACTTACGAGCGAGTTCCGTTCGTACGAGGTGCTCGTAACACGAAATCTCATATGTCGGAACACGAAACGCGTGTCGCTCGTAAGTCTGGATTTTTGGTCGTAAATCGGAAAATTTATGCTAGCGCTACTACGAACACTCGTTTTTCAACACAAACGTACATACTAGTTCATAAACATGCTCAGAAACTTGTTTATAAACTGTTAGCTAACACACTTTTATCTAAAAACACATACCAGTGCTGTATTTTCTGTATGTTCTGTACAACTTTACTGTTCGTTAGTCAGCTCGTAAGTCCGGAACCTCGTATGTCGATGCGCTTGTAAGTCGGGGACTACCTGTACTGAGCTAAAATGTGATGCAGTGCTAGCTGAGAATCATTCACATCACACACTCTGAGCATAGCATCTCATAATACAGGAGATCGAGCACAAGGTTTTTAGTCTTTAGTAAGCAGTCGTGGCTGTCTAATGAAAATATTCTCATTTCCACATCTTGTAACAATATCTGAATCCTGTTCCTCCAAAATTTACTACTTAAGGTAAAGACTAGGATGCTGCCAGATGCTCTGAAAAACAAACTGGCTCTGTGTATTCTCATGTTTATTTGGAAGTCACCGAAGACCTTTTGTGTGATGTTGTTTGGCCTCCTGCTGTGCCTAAATGGATTCACACAGATGAGAAATTGACAATGAGGCATGAACACATGATGGAAAAACAAGAAGCAAGGTGCAGAACTCTGGCCTTCAGCCTCCCTCCTGCTGATTTTAGTTTTATGAGCACTTATGTCCTGCTGCTTTCTATTGAGCTGAGAGTTCTCTTCAGCAAAACATGATATAAACAACTACAATGAGCTGGATCTGCATCTAGCTCGCCTCAGAAACCGCTCCGTACCATGAATCCATGTTTTCATCACCTGGTTTCAAGATGTTTTAATTCTTAGATTAATTGTTTTTATAAAAACAAAACAGATTTGGCACAATGTTTTATTTACTAAAACACAAACCAATGAAAAAGCTTTAATAAATCTATCCTTTATTTATTTTGTGAGCAGGAAGAAGACATACTGTACAAAAGCCCCAGGCTGCGCCTCCCTTGAACAGGAGAGAGGTGCTGAGGGTCGGCCTGCAGAGCATCGCCCAGCAGAGGGAGCTGAGAGAGCGGCAAGAAAAATCTCAAACTGCCACCAGCAAGAAACCACGACATGCTGAGAGCAGAAAAGCTGACCCAGTTAAGGTGCTGAATTTATTTGAAGCTGATTGTTAATCATTTGTACAGCTTTGTGACTTCTGCTAATAGACTGTGAACAGTTGTGCTGAAGGTCGGTTTGATTTTCATGTGAACAACGCCTAATGTTGATCCTTTAAAATGCTTTTCAGCATAATCAGATGCAGGATGCACATTTCCAGCAGCCGACGGTTTGTTCTCGGCTCCGAGTGAACCAGCTCCCTGAAAAGGAGCAGTCTGTCCCCTGGATACCAACGTCCCCTCACTCTCCTCCTCAGCCACGGTGAGCCTGTTCTCTCCACAAAAGAGTCACTTTGACAGTTTTAACAGTTTTAAATTGATGTTAAAAGCCAGTGAATAATTATGGTTTGTAATGTTTTAAATAGAGATCTCAAGATAACTAATCTGAACATAATATTAATAATAATAATGAATTCAATTTATAACACACTTTTCATTAATGAAAATCTCAAAGTGCTACAAAGTGCAACAGAATTAAATGTCAATAAAACAAGTAATAAAACAAGTAAAATCAATAACAGTATCAACTAAGATCAAAAGTAGAATCATGAGGAGGTAGAGTATGCTCGGTTGAAAAGAAAGGTCTTCAAGCCGCTCTTAAAGTCAACCACAGACTGTGGGGCTCTCAGACAGTCAGGAAGAGAGTTCCACAGGCGGGGGGCAGCCACACTGAAAGCCCGGTCTCCCATGGTCCTTAATTTGGTTCTCGGAATGTGAAGGAGATTACTGTTCTGTGACCGCAGCGACCGGGTGGATGAGTATGGAATAAGAATATCCTTCAGATAATCTGGTGAAGCTCCATGTAAGCATTGATGTGTAATGAGAGCAGTTTTGTACTGAATTCTGTAGGCGACAGGAAGCCAATGAAGGTTATGGAGAATGGGCGTAATATGTTCAAATTTACGAACTCTCAACAAGATCCTTGCTGCACTGTTTTGAATATATTGAAGTTTCTGAAGGTTTTTGCCAGGGATTCCAATAAACAGGGAGTTGCATCCACTGCAGGTCTGCAGTTGAAGCCACATGTTTACATACACTGTATAAAAGATCCAAACCACTTTCCTCACTGTGTGGGTGTAGGTAAACTTATCACTTTAAAGAAATTACCAGTAGATAAAAATCATTCTTTTTCTTGTTATTGTTTTGGCATTAAGAAAATATAAAGAATTTGGTCAAAAATAATTTTATGGATCCTAACTGACAAAAAGGTTTGGTCTGATTTAATGACAGCCTGTGAAAAACTGGCAATACATTTTTTCTTTGCTTATTTAATATATCATATTTTTCTGTCATTTTTACACTCTTAGAAACTTTCATATTAAAACATAGAAACTTTCATATTAAAACATAGAAACTTTCATATTAAAACATAGAAACTTTCATATTAAAACATAATAACTAGAAAATTAGCATTTTTATGAAACTTCAGTGTAAATGCTGAGTGCTGAATGACTTGCTAAAATTTGCTAAAGAAGCTGAAACCGATTTGTTAAATCAAGCAGCACACTAGCTAAAAGCTGAGGCAGTCCCTTAGCTAAAAGCTAACTAAAGCAAAATGCTCGTTAAAAAACAAAAGTAGCAAAATGCTAGCAAAAATAGTTACCGGTAAATACTAGCTTAAAGTATCAAAAAGCTACTTAGAAGGAAAAAATAGTAGACATTAGCTTAAAACTTAAACTAGCAAAAGGCTAGCTAAAAGTTAAAAGTAGCAAAAGGCTAGCTAAAAGTAGCAGGACTGTAGTTAAACCCTAAAAGTAGCAGGACTGTAGCTAAAAACAAAAATTTGCAAAAGGCTAGCTAAAAGTAGCAGGACTATAGCTAAAAACTAAAAGTAGCACAAGGCTATTTAAAAGTAGCAGGTCTATAGCTAAAAACTAAAAGTAGCACAAGGCTAGTTAAAAGTAGCAGGACTTTAGCTAAAAACTAAAAGTAGCAAAAGGCTAGCTAAAAGAAGCAGGACTGTAGGTAAAAACTAAAAAGTAGCAAAAGGCTAGCTAAAAGAAGCAGGACTGTAGGTAAAAACTAAAAGTAGCAAAAGACTAGCTAAAAGTAGCAGGACTGTAACTAAAAACTTAAAGTAGCAAAAGGCTAGCTAAAAGTAGCAGGACTAGCTAAAAACTAAAGTAGAAAAAGGCTAGCTAAAGGAAGCTGGACTGTAGCTAAAAACTAAAAGTAGCACAAGGCTAGCTAAAAGTAGCATGACTGTAGCTAAAATCTAAAGGTAGCAAAAGGCTAGCTAAAAGTAGCAGGACTGTAGCTAAAACTAAAAATAGCAAAATGCTAGCTATAAGCAGCATAAGCCAATTAAACTAGGTCATTAGGCTGAAGCAGATTTCAAAAGTAACAACGTTTTTGAAGGAACAGAAGAAATCCAGTTATAGAGTGTAAATGTATACTATAAATATAAATGTATTATAAATGTGTTTACAGAGGAAAATGCTTGTAAATATATTTGGTCCGTGTTTTTATTTACAATTTTCTCAGTAAATCTGTTGAGAGAGAGAGACCAGAGCCACGTTGTCTCTTCTCTCAAGTGAAAACCTCATCCAGTCCACCGGCAGGAGTTGGATTAGAAGCAGAGTTTCTGCTGAGCTCATCAAAAAAGAAAGACGCTCAGAATAAAGATTTAAGGTGAGACCTACTTTCTGTAATCTCCCTTTATTTTATCTTAATCTCCTCTACTTGTTCTATGTTTCAGAGTGAATTATTGCCATTTCTCAGATTCTGTTGTTTTAGCTCTTTCAACTTCAATTATAAAGTGACCTGACCTTGCAAAAAAAAGAGAAACGCCAAGTGGATGAAATCGAGGAGAAATGAATTTTTACGAGCCCTTGCTCTGTGTTCACTGAGTCATTTCTAACCTCCATGTCAGACCCCATTTGCTAAAAGCCACAGGCAACACTCTGATTATGGTTCAAAGTTAATTTTTTCCAATAAATTAATCTGGATGCTTGCTAGATCGAGGCCGTTTCTCTTTTTGAGTGAGTAATTGCTGGCCTGCTTTCACTGTCTATAAAACCTCATTGATTAAGTGTTGCACATATGCCCTCGTTTAATCAAATCGTAATTACTGCCGTTGTGATTTCCTATTAATCAGCAGCTAGCAGCCTGGTTTTAGGGACGAGGATTAGAAATTATTCACGTGAAAGGCTTAATCAAGCTTGTGTTGTGTTTAATGTTACAATTGCTGGTTTGGTACAGAAAAGTTTGTCAAGATGAGGTGACTCTGCGGAGGCGGAAAGAGCCCAACTGTCTCATCAAAGAGGCTGAGCACGCCCAGAGACTAAGGTATACTACTGAGATGATTAAAGGAGTGCACGTCACCCGCTGCCCTCATGCTAGAGTTTTAAACTTAAACGATCATCATTGCTTCGCCGTTGGTGGCAGGCAATAATAAACACTGTTATCAACGTTTAGTGTATACACGAAGAAAAATCTGTTCCAATCACAGAGAGCAATTTAGCTGCTAAATATTGCTGCCAGGGGCAACCCAAGGCAGCAATCCTCCCAGTAACAGCGTGAAGCATCAATCAGTACAATCGCACGGGCAGTTACACTGGGAATTACAGCGTGGACACAGTTCTGTACAAACAAAAGAGCAGAAAACAACAAGCTGTGGATGTGACAATAGCCAGAGACAGCACATGTTCCCATTGACAACTCTTTTAGTCCTATCGGCTAATTAAGCCTTCCTAATTAATCACTGGAGAGATGAAGTGTAAAAGAAGGGCTAGAAAACAGACGCAGTCAGCAGTTTGCTCATCCACAACTATTTTCCCTAATAAAGATTGAATAATGTTTATTTCGTCAAGATTTGCAATGAAACACGTTTGTTGTTCAAAAACAAATAAAACCTTTGACTTTGTGCGTGTGAAGTTTCAGAGACTCTTCGAATAAAAATGGAACAATGCAAAAAAATAAAAAAAAAATAAAAATAGACCTAAAACATTAAAATAAGTAACAGCCAAAATATTGAGCATAACTGTTACTGTTTTCATAGTTTGCTATATTATATCCCCCATCACACACACAACAAGGTCAGTCTATTTGATGAGCAGTGAGTTTGGAGCCTTTTAATTTAGTTTCAACAAATGTGACAACAATCAACACTACTTCATCACCTGACCTCAACTATCGGCACAAGCCGACACAAAATGGCTAAAACTCTGTCAAATCTACAAATAGCTACAGTTTGGTGTATTAGTAGCCGAGACTGTTCCGCAGCACATACAGTATTCTAGTCATTAATAGATTGTATAAGTTCTTCTGTTTTTCCACAACTGATAAACGTTTGGATCTAACCCAGTTTAAGAAGGCCACCACAGTAAACTGACCTGGGGAAACACAAAAACGTCTACAAAATGTCAAGTTTTACAAATATTTTGCTAAACCTTTGGTTCACAAGAGTCATAATATATGTTTTTTTATAAATCAAAATGGCTACAACTGTTGTTTCTCATCACAAGATGATGTTAGTCTAAAATTCTGGCATGAAAAGTGGCGTGCCGTGTGTTTTACTTGAAGGAATTATAAGTTGTTACTTTCATGTTCTGCTTTGATTTACATTTCTGGCCTTTTTGACCACCAGGAAAGCTTTTACACTGCAGGACACATTTACTCACACACACTTCATTCTCTGTGTGTGTGTGTGTGTGTTTTCAATGTGGGGCTTTCAGGTTACAAACACACGGACTATAATAATATCAACTATGACAGTTATCCTGCCTAAAGGGTGATCATTTTAAACAACCTTTGGCTGACAGCTGCTTATTAATTCTACCTTTGCTTTGGTCAAGGTTCTTTATTGTCATTCACATCACATGTGGTACATGAGGTGGAACGAAATTGTTTACACAGGGTCCCAGTTACATCCAGCAAAAGTATAAATTGTAAAAGAAGAACGGTAATAAAGAGCTAAGATATAAACTAAAGACATACGCTAAACTAAGAATACGTTAAACACTAAATAGTACAAAAACAATACGTTGAGCAACAGCAGCATAAACATGAATCTGTGTGAGCAGACGAGTTTGAATGAACACAGCAACATGAACCAGATCAGCAGCATGAGATCAGCAGCATAGATAGTCAGCAGCGCATATCAACAATCAAGTGGCGTTGCAGTGATTTTTTTTTCTTCTCACGGTGATTATCCTGATTAGGAATTCATGAATCTAACAGCTTCAGGGTAGAAGCTGTTCCTCAGTCTAGTGGTTCTGCACTTAATGCTCCTCAACCTCCTGCCTGAGAGGAGCGGGGTAAAAAGTGTGTGCTGGGTGAGTGGGGTCCTTCATGATGTAGGTGGACCTCTTCCTGCATCTGGAGGTGTAGATGTCTGTGATAGTGGGGAGGGTTAGGCACTTACTTTGTGTAAGTGCCATAAAAACCCCACATTATTTTTTAAATAAATGTTTTTTTATTCAATAAGGACATGAAAAACTCCCACAGTCAACTAGAGTTTATAATAAATGGCCTAATGTTTTTTTCGTCTCAGTCCTTAGCATAAAAGCAGTTCATTGTCAGAAGTTTTTCTGTGACAGCTGGCAGCGTGGGTGTGTTTTGGTCAACAGGTCTGAAGTTGTCTCGCAGAATCAGTGGGCTGATGGAGCCGAGCAGACGGCCAGAGAGGCAAATCAGCCGCTTTCTCGGGAAAAACAGGTGGGGAGGCTGATCTGTTGCACGAGTGAGGCTGAAACTCGCTTACCTTCTTAATGTGAGGGAAATCATTAAGCTGTGGAAGTTCATTAAAAAAGTACCACATTAAAAGTTTTTATCAGTCACCCTCTTTGTGTAAAGTCAGAACACTTTCAGATTGTTTTGTTGTACTTCAGCAGAACACGACTGGGGTCGACACCTCGAGGAGGAGGAGGTTTTCTGAGCAGACTGCAGAGGAGGTAAACTGCTCCACAGGAGATTTGAGCGTCTGCACAAAGTTTGTATCCGAGCAAAGATTTAACAACTAGAAGTTATTGCATCTCGTCTTGTAAAGGTGGAAAACGCTGCTGAAGAGCTGAGTGAAGATCTGTTGGAAGATGCTTACAGAGTTGCGTGGGCAGCTGAGACAGAGCAGCAGTTGGAGGGCACGGCCCAGAATGTGCTGCGAGCCCCCACCCTGGAGAGCATGCTCCATCGAATGGAGGAGATACAGGTGAGAGCTGCCCTACAGAGGCCCGCTGGCAAAAGGTCACTAAAGCACATGAAATGTCACCTCCAATCAGCTTATTCACTGTGGTGCTTATGACAGCTCTGCTCTTCTTACCAATTTATAAAGTAAAACTTGGCTAAAATCTGTTATCAATCAATTTATCTTGAATTTCGCTAAAACTCAGTTTTGTTATTCTTATCAGCTGTCTATCTTCAGGTTTTGTGCCATCTGCTTTCAAACATGCTGTGGTCAGGCCTCTTCTCAAAAAACGAGGCCTAGATCCTACAGCTCTCTCTAATTTCAGACCAGTTTCCCATCTGTCATTTCTATCAAAGGTCCTAGAAAAGATTGTTTTTATTCAACTTCAATCTTTTCTAGAACTCAACAACCTGTTTGAAAAATTTCAGTCAGGTTTTCGAGCTCGTCACAGTACTGAATCTGCACTGCTCAAAGTACAGAATGACATTCTTCTGTCCCTGGATGCAAAAAACCCTGCTCTGCTGGTGATGTTAGACCTCTCAGCAGCTTTTGACACCGTCGACCATCAGGTACTAATCAACCGCTTGTCTCAGCAGGTTGGCCTCCAGGGAGCTGTGCTTGAGTGGTTCAAATCTTACCTGTCTGGGAGAACTTTTTCTGTCATGATAGGCGATCTGTCCTCCTCTTCATCAACCCCTCTGACCTCTGGCGTACCACAGGGATCTATTCTAGGGCCAGTCCTCTTCTCTCTTTACATGCTGCCATTAGGATCAATCATTGCACGTCATAACCTGTCTTTTCACATGTATGCAGACGATTTACAAATCTATCTGCCAGTCACTCCCAACCCCTCACCCAGTTCAAACACTCTTGTCAACTGCTTAAATGACATTAAGCACTGGCTCTCTCAAAACTTCCTCCACCTAAACACAGATAAAACTGAATGCATTTTATTTAGTGCACCTGGTGACACCAGCAACATCCTTCCCAGTCCCAGTGTTGGTTTTCCCCTCCCCCACTTCAACCCGGTGGTCAGAAATCTTGGAGTGCAGCTTGACTCCAACTTAAAGTTTGATAAACAGATCAGTTCTGTTGTCAAGACCAGCTTTTTCCAGCTCCGACTGCTCTCCAAAGTCAAGTCATTTCTCAGCCGTGGTGATCTGGAGAAGGCCATCCATGCCTTTGTGACCTCCAGACTTGATTATTGTAATGCTTTGTATGTTGGTATTAATCAATCCTCCATCTCCCGTTTACAGCTTGTACAGAACTCTGCCGCGCGCTTTTTGACCAACACACGAAAATATGAACACATCACTCCTGTCCTGTCCTCTCTACACTGGCTCCCGGTTCAGTTCAGGATACAGTTCAAGCTGCTCCTGTTTGTTTTCAAAGCTCTGAATGGACTTGCTCCTCTGTACATCTCAGAACTTTTGAAAGCCCATCAGCCCGGCAGAGATTTACGATCTGCCAGTCAACACCTGCTGGAGGTGCCTCGCTCAAGGTACAAACAATGGGGAGACCGGTCATTTTCTGTTGCCGGCCCAAAAGCCTGGAACAGTCTCCCCCTTGAGCTGCGTGCCACCTCTGATCTGACTCTGTTCAAAACCAGACTGAAGACCCACTTGTTCAAAAAAGCTTTCAGTGTGTAACTTTTATTACTTTTGGTATTTTAATATGTAGCATTTTTTATTTCCATTGCCTTTTTATTTCCACTTGTTCAAATAAGCTTCCAGTGTGTAACTTTTATTACTTTTGGTATTTTAATATGTAACATTTTTTATTTCCATTGCCTTTTTATTTCCACTTGTTCAAAAAAGCTTTCAGTGTGTAACTTTTATTACTTGTGTTATTTTAGTGTTATTTTAGTATGTAGCATTTTTTATTTCCATTGCCTTCTTTTATTGCTGTTGTTTCTTATTCTATTTTCATTGATTTATTGTTCCAGTTTATTCATCTTTTTATCCTGTTAAGCACCTTGGTCAATGCAAGGCATTGTAGGAAGGTGCTATACAAATAAAGTTTATTATTATTATTATTATTATTATTATCGCCTGCTGCCAAAAGGTGAAAGGTTGGCAGTGTTTTTGTTCCTGCCTGTGCATGTGTTCATGTGTTTGTCTGTTGCTTGCAGAGAGTAATCATTTCATGTACGGTATATCTATGACTAACTTTTGGAGTCAGCTCGATTCATAAAGGCTGCTGCAGCCAAATGACACAATAAACACTGAGTTTACTGTAACTCAGTCCATATTACAAGATACTGAACTTAGCTTTGGTGTGGTGGTAGATGAGATGAGATGATAGTTTGCACAAGATCTTAGTTAGAAATGTTCCATTATGACGTTAACTCTGTGTGTTTCTTAGCAAAATATCTCATGAACCACAATATAGGTCTTAATGAAACTTTCAGGAGATAACAATTGGATGTACATCTAGAATTGATTACCTTTTGGATCCAACACAAGTCAAGACGGCCGCAGCAGCTGACAGTAGAGCCTGGCCGATATGGAAATTTTGGCTATCGCCAATACCGATATTGGGAAGGGAAGGCCATTGCCGATAACTGATTTAATGGCTGAAAATTTTCTGAGCTTTGTCCACCTCCAAGAGTTTAATTATACAGCTACTTTTAAACTTGTTTTAACACTTGAAGTCTTGAAGTTATCCTAACGTGCATTCACATTTTCTATCCTCCCACTATTCACCATAAAATTATTAAGTATGTTACAAAAACATAAATTAAACAAAGAAATGCCCTTCCCTGTTCATTGTTTAAACAGTCATGTATGGTGAAGGCTAATATTGACCGCAACAGAGTTTTTTTTCTTTACAGAGAAGTAAAAATTTCAGACAAACAATGCATTTCATTGAGGACGACAAAGATAACGTAACACTGATATATATTTTACCTCTACATTATATTTATTGTTCTGAATAAAGTTTTACAAGGCAATAGCCTATGCTAGGTTATCTAAACTTTAACTTGCTAACTTGAGAGGCATGTAGCTAATGATTAGTGGGTTGTAGGATTGAAGAGGATTTATTATTGTTGGTTCGGGGAGGAGGTCCTGCCCCAAGTGGAGGAGTTTAAGTATCTCGGGATCTTGTTCACGAATGAGGGAAAACTGGAGCGTGAGATCGATAGGCGGATAGGTGCAGCGTCCGCAGTGAAGCGGGCGCTGTACCGGTCTGTCGTGGTGAAGAGAGAGCTGAGTCAAAAGGCAAAGCTCTCAATTTACCGATCGATCTACGTTCCCACCCTCATCTATGGTCATGAGCTTTGGGTTATGACCGAAAGAACAAGATCTCGGATACAAGCGGCTGAAATGAGTTTTCTCCGCAGGGTGGCTGGACTCTCCCTTAGAGATAGGGTGAGAAGCTCAGTCATCCGGGAGGGACTCGGAGTAGAGCCGCTGCTTCTCCACATCGAGAGGAGCCAGTTGAGGTGGCTCGGGCATCTGGTTAGGATGCCTCCTGGACGCCTCCCTGGTGAGGTGTTCCGGGCATGTCCCACCGGGAGGAGACCCAGAGGAAGACCCAGGACGCTGGAGGGACTATGTTTCTCGGCTGGCCTGGGAACGCCTTGGGATTCCCCCGGAGGAGCTGCTCCAAGTGGCTGGGGAGAGGGAAGTCTGGGCCTCCCTACTTAGGCTGCTACCCCCGCGACCCGACCCCGGATAAGCGGAAGAAGATGGATGGATGGATGGATGGATGGTTATTTATTTATTTATTTTACAGATCAGTTAAAATTAACTTACAATGCTCTGTTCAGCAAAGTATGCTACACATTTTTGCTCGCTGCTTCGTCTGTGCTGAAAGTGAAACTTAAGTGAACAGCCATGATTTGAAAGTAGTCTCCATGCACCCTCTGCTGGATACTTTGTACAATTACACCTTTTGGAAGTAAGGACATGGCTTGTTCCCAGTGTTTATATCGGCACATAATGGGACAATTATCACAGATAATTTGTTTGTCCCCAAACGTCTATATCGGCCTAAAATATCGGTCATACCGGTACAGTATATTGGTTGGGCTCTGGCTGCCAGTCATTCACAACACATACTCGGCATATTTACATCTTGCGATAATGCTCATAACGTTATCTTAAAAGTTTGACTGAGACAGTTACAACTCTGTCATTTCTCAGCACAAGATGAGCTGGATCTAAAATTCTGGCAGAAAAGGCAGCGGGTGAAATGCATTCCTTCAAGGAATGCCAGACCTTTAATTTATTATTAAAGAACGGTAGCGGTCTTGTATGGTAGAGGAGTTGTATGTGTTATGAACATTATATGTTTTATTTTAATCCAGGGGTGGACAATTTTTTTTATTTCTGGAGAGCCAAATTGAGTTATTTGAAGTAATCAAAAGGTGAATTGGAAAATAAATGTTTTTAAGACCGAGAATCTTGAAGGCATTCAGGGTTTTTCTTGTTAAAGCATAGTTAGCATGCGTGGTAAAAACATGTCTCTAGGAATGTAAGACATACTTTCTGTAAACTGACTTGCGACAACATGTTGGCTTGAAATATGCAAAAAAGAAATGTTACTTGTTTGCTTTTTGGAGTCTTTAATGATTTACTTCAATTTCGTATGTTGCTTATGTGTTGCCTGTTTTTTGTCTGTTTGTACAGCACTTTGGTTGGCCTTGTTGCTGTTTTAAGTGCTTTATAAATAAAATGGTATGGTATGGTAGTTCTGGAAACACAAACAATGACATACCAGGCAAAAAAAAAAACTGTTTGGACCCATCCTATTCCAATAGTTTGGCATGTATTTGTCTATGCAGGTTTTCATCAACTAGTTTTAAAGTTGTCTTTTTAATTAAGGATATTGGGAGGCAGATTGATTTTGTCCAACAACAACAACCTTATTTTCACTCAGACCTTGGGTTGCACATGTGAGATTTAAAAGTCCCTTCTAGGTTTGCTCTGATTGTATAGAACTTGATGTTTATTGTTTTTCTGTGTCTTTCTGGGCAGAGGGATGAAGAAGAAGTGAGGAGACGGGTTGCCTCCATCACTTACTCGGACCCTCTTTACTGGGACCAGCCTGCAGCAGCAGGTGAAAACAGATTTCACTAAAATGCACTTGTCATCAGTTCTAACAGCGCAGTTGAGAAAATTGTCACTGATGTCTTCTGGAGATGGAGCTGCTACAGGCAATAGAAGAGGAACATTTATCATTCAGACTGAATGCTCGTCTCCTTTATTTGTCTGTCTTTGCTCCTTCTCGTAACACACATCATCATTTCCCATTCTTCTCCGTTCCTTCTGTTCTTCTCAGGATCCCAGTGCCATGCTCCAGTCTCCAGGTCAGCCTCTCCTCAGCCAATTAGACTCACAAAACCGGTGCTGAAACAGACTTCTACAGTCGATATCGTCCTGAAGAAACCCATAGACACTGGGTGGGTTGTCCTTCCTCTTTTTTTTTTAAACTAACATTCTTCATCGGTCTCTTCTTTCACTGGTGGTGTTTGAAAATATTAACTGGAGCTCAATATTGAGGGTTGGTCTCTTAAATTATGATTTGTGCTTTTGACAATCCCAAATATATATCAGGACTCTTGATGTCTCAGAATGCTTAATGCATTTCTTTTGTACCATATTTTTTGGAGTATATGTCGCACCGAAGTATAGGTCGTTTAGCTCTGCTGCAAATGTCTGCCACAGGAGCGCACCGCAAGGCTTTTAAGAAGATTAACACTTAAAAACAATTATTTGTTTGATAAAAATTATAGCAAGTATGTGTCTGAACTGAACTTTTCCTTAATAAATGAACGTAATTGTGAAATGAGCTGGATTAAAAAATTTGTTTCGCAGAAAGTGATAAAAAGCCATACATAGGTCGCAGGCTATGAAAAAAATGATAAAAAGGTGCGACCTATACTCCGAAAAATACGGTAGTTAATGCAATCTTATGGTGTTCAGCCATGCAGCAGCCTCCCCCACAGAAACTCATGAACTGCTGGTACAACTAGACCTCTAAACGCAGTATAAAGGAAGTGCTTAATGTTTTTCTATTGATGCACAGTGAGCATGTTTTTTTCTCCACATCATGTGCCAATGCTCCACAATGACTTCTCTGCTGGGAGGCCTTACTCGTTTCATGAAACTCACTTGGTGGGTGCCGTACCCAGGGCAGAGTCTATTCCTGACTCTGGCAGACTGAGCCCATCCGTGGCCCAAGGCTTCAGTCGCTCAACTGCTTAAATTAATAAAGACCTTGGAAGGAAGGGAGGAGAGAATGGAAGAGCTGGAAGCTGTTGACACAGACAGACCTGCAGGAAATTCTAACAAGTTTGAGTCGTGAGCATTAGCAAATTAAATCCTGTCAGTATTGAAGTGCTTCAGGTTCAAATCGCTATAGAAACTTTATTCCCTGATCCACTATGACTCATCTTTGACTCTATTTAATGGATTGATAAAGTAATAGCTCTGGTTTTTGGAGAACAGCCATTTGGAAGTCAAGCATTTAGTGGATATATTTTTGTTTTAGATGTGTATTGGTTTGCAGCCACTACACAAGGACAGCTCATTTGTTCTAATGATACACTTGTGGTTTTCCATAAACGTGCCTCAGTCCACATAAAATACTTTTCTAAAGTATTACCATCCCACTGCAATATTTTGCCAGGAAACAAATTTCTTAGTGCAACGTCATAAAGACCAAAACAATTCATAAAGTAAGAAACAAAGTGCAACATTTTTTTCCCCCCCATATCGATGGTTAATGTGTCCAAGCAAAATCTGTGAACACAGTTGAGTGTGAAGCGGCTGGAATGAGGATCAGCCTCTAAATCTGAGGCCATGGTCCTTGGTCGGAAAAGATTGCCTTTTCCGGGTTGGTGGTGAGGTTCTGCTTCAAGTGGATGAGTTCAAGTATCTCAGGGTTTTGTTCACGAATGAGGGAAGAATGAAGCGTGAGACTGACAGACGGGTGCAACATCTGCAGTATTGCGCACTCTGTGCCAGTCCGTTGTAGTGAAGAGGGAGCTGAGCTGTAAGGTGAAGCTCTCTGTTTACCTGTCGGTCTGCATTCCTACACTCACCCATGGCCAAGAGCTCTGAGTAGCAACTGAAAAAACGAGGTAGCAGACACAGGTGGTCAAAATGATTTTTTTCTGCAGTGAAGCTGGACTCTACCTTAGAGACAAAGTGAGAGATGTTCAGTTATTTGGGAGAGACTTGGTGTAGAGTTGCTGTTCCGCCACATCAAGAGGAGTCCGTTGAGGCGGTTTGGACCCCTGGTAAGGATGTCACTTAGGCTCTTTCCTTTTACGACTGGGAGGAGACCCCGGAGACGACCCAGGACACGCTGGAGAGACTATGTCTCTCTGTTGGCCTGGGAACGCCTTGGTGTCCTCCCAGAAGAGCAGGAAGAGGTGGCTGTGGAAAGAGATGTGTGGGCCTCCCTGCTCAAGCTGCTGCCCCCGCGACCCGACTTCAGAGCAAGCAGAAGATGATGGATGGATGGAAAATTAGTTAACCAACATGTCTGCTTGCTTACTTACGGAAAAAGTTGAAGTGACTGAAAATAGATCAACAACAACAACGTGTGTTTGGGATCGAGAAGTTTGACAATTTTGTTGATCTGCGTAATTTTTACACTCAGATTTGCAGATCAAACAGAAGGTATTTGTTTACATTGATCACATACCTGCATTTCAGAATTGCACATCATTATATCACTATTTGATCTAGTTCATGACAACAGTTTTTTATATTTGATGTATTAATTTTAAATTACCTAATGCTTTTAATGTGGCGTAGTGGTAATGGCAGTCGTCCCCCGATTGGAAGGTTGGCAGTTCGAATCCCGGTTCCCCACACCATGTGTCATTGTGTCCTTGGGCAAGACAGGCGCGGGCCCGGCCGCGGTACCGCTGCAGCCGAAGCTGCAGGTGTTAGTTCAAAAAGAGATCGTGGTTTCCCAAATATGGCAGCTTTGAAAGTTCTGACGCTTTAAAAGTGTTCCATTGGCTGTCTGCTTTTGATTGACACCAATTTTGACCAACTGGGTGAAACTTTTCAGTTTCTAGAGCCAATCAAATGTCAGAGACCCAACAAGCTAGCTTCAACCCTCCCCCTGTTGTACCCCACGTGGGTCTTAGCCAATCAAATGAGAGCTAATTTTGACATCACTATGTTGTAGCCAATCAAATTGCCTTTCGATAGACATGTCACATGACATGGTTTGAGTTACTTCAAAGGGCTGAGAATCACTAAGGAGCCATGACCAGCAGCTGCGCCCTTCGTGCGTCACACAGTAAGTGCGTGTTTGTTGACGTTTAGGCGTCGTTTTTCTTACTTTGATCGCTCTGTAGCCATGGATAAATGACATGGATACATGAAATAAAAGCTTTTACAGCTTGATTTACAAGGAAAAAGAAACTGATCTTCCACAAAGCTGCTCTTGTCTCCTTTGTGTGCGCAGCTCTGTGTGTCGCAGCAGGGCTGCGGGGGTGGGGGTCAGGACTCCAGTAAACCCCTGTGGGGATAATTACTCCTTTGTGTGTGTTATCAGACTCTTATCTTAGGCTGTGGAACTGCAGCAGAACTGCTTGTTGTCCTTCTGGGGTGAAATATCTCCTCTAGTGAGTTACAATATACAGGTAGTCCCCGAGCTACGAGCGGCCTGCTGTCATGTTACTGTATTTCTATCATTTTGAGAGTAAATATATGAATGGAACAGATGTAAGCTTTGAATAGACAGCCATCCTGAAGTATGTTGAAGTATAGAAAAATATTCAGACATTTCAAGTTTGCATAATACAGGTGTTACACAGTATGGCACAAGTACTGTAATGTACTACATTCACAAATTTCCGCCTAGACATGCACATACAAAAACAGGCACAGAATCCTCAATTTTTATGCTATTGACTTCAAATTTGAAACTGTATTAGTAAAGACTTCTGTCTTTGAGGTCATATGAAATTCAAATCACTATCTTGTTGTATCAGTGTGCATGTGCTTGACACATACAAATATTTTCAGGCGAGGCTAGAAAAATACTTTATTTCTGTGTACTCTCACTTCAATGAATAAAAAATAATAACAGATACAACAAATATGACTGCTGAAACTAAAAATTCAAAGTCTTATCTTTACAAAGACACCATCCAATTGTTTGTAGTCCTTAGGGTTCAAGAACAGCTTGTAATTTAATTTGGGTATGTATTTTTTAGGCGTTTTTTGGAATTTGGGGGTGAATGCTAAGAGGCAAGTTGCTCCCGGTAGGACTGGAAAGCACCTTGCATGGTAGTCTGCCGCTACCGGTGTATGAATGCGTGTAGCATTCAATGTGTGTAGCACTTTGAGATTTTCACTAATGAAAAGTGCGTTATAAATTAAATTCATTATTATTATTATTATTATTATTATTATTATTATTATTATTATTCAGAAATCAAAAGAAAAGTACCTCTGTCTTTAAGAAGACACGTTTTATCTTTCCAAAGTTAACACAAGTTTATAAAGCCCTAATAAAATGTCTGTGATGTTCTATAGTCAATGAAACAGGACTGCAGTTCTAAAACCCTTTCCTGTTTCTAGCTCTTTTAATAAAGAAAGGTAATGTTTACGTCTTTTAGCTGAAAAACAAGTTAAATTTATAGTCAGAATATTAAACACTAAACAAATTCTTCTGTCTTTCTAAGATTCAGTAAAATTTACAACTCCTGATGATACTTGTCAGTTGCTATTCATAACATAAAGCAACAGCTAAAGGTGTTCAGACATTAAACTTTAAAGCTAAAGTCGGGGGGAGATAAACTACAAATCTAAACTAATCACTGAATGAGATAGAGCTTTTTATGACTGTAAACCCAGCAGACCTTACCAACAGTACTAAAAATCAGTTCATCTTCTGTTTATCCGTTGTTGGGACACAGAGGCAACAGGCCCAGGAGTAAAACCCAGACCTCCTTCTTTCTAGTGACACTCTCCAGCTCTTCTTGCAGGACACCGAGGTGTTCCCAGGCCAGAGCAGATATAACATCCCTCCAGCGAGTTCTGGGTCTTCCCCTGAGCCTCTTACCAGTGGGATGTTCTTGGACAACCTTCAAAGGAAGGCATCCAGGAGGCATCCTAATCAGATGCCCGAACCACTTCAACTGATTCCTTTCAATACAAAGGAGCAGAGGTTCTACTTTGAGCTCCCCCCCAGATCACAGAGCTCCTCACCCTATCTCTTAGGCTGAGCCCGGCGGCGGCCACCCAATGAAGAAAGTTCATCTCGGCCGCTTGTATCCAGAATCTCGTTCTTTCAGTCATGAACCAAACCTCATGACTGTTGGTGAGGGTTGGAACATAGACAGACCAGTCAAACAAGAGCTTTGCCTTTCGACTCAACTCTTTCTTCACCGCGACTGACCCAAGCAACGCCCTCACTACTGAGATGAGGCCCCAATCCGTCAATCCATGTCCTGATCCATAACAACTAAAAAGCAAATAAAAGAACAACACAGAACGAGTGAGTATCGCTTATTACTCCAGTCCAGTAGAACCCAAGCTGCTGTAAGTCAGCATCCATCGTACTCTGCCCCTGGCTCTTCTGAGCAGTTCTGAAATGAATAATCATGATGGATGTCAGGGGCTGTCATAATGAACCAGAAGCACATAAAAACACCAAACTGAGTATCTGACTTTTATTACAACTTTAAGAGGAAAGAAAGTTGTTTAGTTGATGTACAGTAGTCTTAACAAAGTCCCTCACCTGCATCACATAACGGGATGACTTTTCCATAGAATGTTTCTCAGCAAATGTCCCCATTTAACCAAACACCATCAGTACAAATAACTTTGCATATAAAACTTGGTTGCGCAACATTTTGTGGTTCCAAGCCTGATTCTCATGCAGTGATGGTTCACATTAGCAAATGAAAATGAACTCCCACCAATTATCCTTTGTACATCACACACATTCGTCACCTCTGCCTCTCTCTGGATGACGACTTGGCCCATTCTGCAGTCGCATGCCAGCTGCTGTGCACATCCTACCTGAAAGTAGGATGTGCATTTCAACACTTGCTCTCCTCAAGGGTGGACGTCTCCTCTCGGTGTCCGCTTTGCTTTTGCTTTGTCTTGTCTGTGAAACTGTCTGAGAGCCTCTCTTCTACAAAATCTTCCGAATCATAACTATGGACTTCAATTTGGTCAGTTGGTCCCTCAACACAACTGATAACATTTCTTTAATGAGAAGACAGGCTGTAGGCGAGCCGATTTGCCCTGTTGGCATGCACACAGCTGGATTTCTCATCGTCTTGGAAGACTTGATGATGTGTCTATCTCTGCTGTCATCTGTGGATCTTAAGGACGCATATTTAATTGGATTTATGACAACTGGTTCCTGCTTTTTGGATTCGGCTGGTTCCTGGTTTATCAACACAAAAGGAAGACGTCTGCAGCAAATCTGGACCTGGTCAGGCTGCCTGCCCTACATGATGGCTTGGTTCATGTCTCGAAAACCCAGACTTTTGGCTGAATGGATTAGATCTCTGGGATTTTTTTCAGGCACGTTCCACTAGTACGATCATTTAATTTGGACATTTTCGGAAGCGAGTGGACCGACACAGACTGAAGGTAGATGTCACTAAAGTTCTGCCTGTTCCTGAAAACAATCATGTTTATCTGACATTTGGCTCCCCTGACTGGCCTTGACAGGCCGTCTTATCTCAACACGCCTGAGAAGTTTTTGTAAACATGGTGCCCAGCCCCTCCCAAACCTGCTGCTGTGGAATTTTTCAGAGGAGTCCAGCTGAATAAACATTCTGTCATCATTTCAGGACTCTGGCCTGTGGCCGAACCCCCCCCCCATGAGTGTGCACAGATCTATGAGCTGGCTGCTCAACCGCCTTTGAGTCCTCCCTGACCCTCTGCGTAATGTCGGCGTCATTATGTGCTTGTGTGCAAGACTTTTTTTCATTACCACATTTTTGACCTTCAAGCAGAGGTCAAAAATGTGTTAGGAATTTTTTTTGTCTCCAAACCCTATGTGTCGTTTTTTTCACCACTTTTATTGTCTGTCCAACAGATCTCACTTGTAAATGAGTCTTCGAGGCTCTATGTGATTTATCTGTTTAAATAAAGGTTGAATGAATGAAAAAAAGACCTGCACAGGTTTTCACAAATACATCTCAGCGCGTCAATAAACCTGACTTTGGTCATAAATGAATAATTCATTTGTGAAGGAAATTAATATACATGTCTAAATGGATAAAACGATGCAGTGGTGACATTTTATTTTTCAAAGGTCGGCTTCACCGTGACAACATATTATTATTCAGCAAAACAATTTATTCAGCGTCATCAGTCAGAAACAGACGGTGGGATTGTGACCATATTGTGTGTGTTTTTCTTATTTTTCCAGATAGTAAGTTGAGAAAAATAACATTTTCTCCTAACCATTTTTCTTCTTCTTATAAACTCATAAAAGTCTATACAGTTTAAACTGCAGCTTCACTGGTTGGCAGAGAAATACAACTTTGAGGCTTTGTTGTTTTATCCTGGTGTCTTCTTTTTATGTCGTACAACAAAAAACTGTGAAAAACGTACTGTTGATCAGTAGCAGCTCTTTTTCTACACTGCCTGTTTCCCTAAAAAGTAATGAAGTTGGAGGTAGGCGTCATTAGATCTGAGGGCTGAGGGATTTAATGAGGCGTACACTTCTTTACAGAGCTGTCCTTTGGGGACAGGAAGTTGTCTTCTGAACTAACTGGAAGCTGTAAGGGAGATGAGCTTCCTTTCTGCATGATAAATCTCTGCAGTATCTGCATCACAAAGCTCTCGACCTTGACCAGGGATTTTAATTACTGTTACGTTCAATGCAAAAATCAATGCAGACATGTTCCTGTTTGTAGTATCTTACATCATTTTGTAATGTAGCATGTGTTTTTATTTGTTTTATATCACTTTTATGTACATTTCATTTTATATGCTTTCATATGAATGCTTATTGTTGTCTGTGCCTACCTAATTTGTTTAAAACAGAGCTCTCTTGTAAATGAGTCCTTGTGACTCAATGAGACTAACCTGTATAAATAAAGGTTGAATGAATGAACGATAGCAGAGTTATAATTAGGCCTATCGTGATAAACAATAAATCAATGAATAGCATCCATGATGAATGGAAATTATCTACCTCATTTTCATTTACCGGCTCTATCGTTTCATCGTGTCTCTCTTTCCACTGAAGACACAGCTCAACTCCGGTGTTTTTCACTTACCCCTCCCTTTCTCATTTCTCTTTAAAATTTGTTTAAACTGTCCAAAATAGCGTTTTTGGATCGTTAAAAGCAGCTAAGCTGAGAAGCTACGCAACAAGCTAAGCTAACAGGCCGACCTCAGTAAAAAACCTCCGTCATGTCGAAGCTCCAAAATTCATGGTTGAAACCTGTGCCTTCGTGTAAAAAGTTGTTTTTCTCTGCAAAAAGAAGCTGAGAACTTGTTTACTGGTTTTTTATTAAAAGCTTTGTGTGAAAAATGCTATGCTAAAGAGCTCAAACCACCGAGCTTTTGCCATGTCACCATGTCAGCCCACGTCACGTCAAGGGGCCTCCCTCCCATTTTTCTTAAAGAGACACGCTGCTCAGTTATCCATCCTTTGGTTCAAACACTCTTATGCTGCCATCAGGCAGTTAAAAAAAAGGTACTACACTCCAAACAAATCAACATTTCTTCTAAAATTTGACAATTAATTATTGTTAAATTTCAAACAATATTATAATTTATCGCAATAATTTCTGAGAATTAATCGCCCAACAAAATTTGTTATTGTTGTAGTGCTACACCTTATTTCATTACATTGTGACAGGCCTAGTTATAATTACGCTGACCCTGGTCAGTGGTAGTCACTAGTGCAGACAGTTGAAATATCTGCCAGCAGCCAAGTTGATTAATAATTTTGTGCCTGAACAACTTTAGCTGCAGGAAAACCCAGATAACACAGAATGGTGAATTTAGATGACTTTGATATTATTCTTCGGCTCTGCTCCTTACACAGCAGCTGATTAGGAGATCTCTTACCCAATTTCCTTTAGCAAAAAAGCATAAACTTTTGTATCAACATTGAATCATGTTCATCCTTTATCATTGTCGACTCTTTTAGTGTTCAGTGTAGCAGAATAGCGAGGTTTAATTTGAGGGTTTTGATGCAGCTAAATGTGTGACGAGATCTTCATGTTTGTTGCCTCAGCCCCTGTTTGTTGTTTATAACTCACATTTTTAGTGCAGAGAGACTTTTGGATTTGTCATCAGCAGGATAGCTAGAGTCAGACATACATTTTTTGTGCCCTGAGCACTAGTTTGAACACAATGTTGGAAAATTTAATGGGACAGTGAAAAAACTAGACATTTTTGTTAGTGTGCTTATTACTGGGAATGTTGAAAATTGTTACTAAAACACTGACTGGATGGAATTGGTTATAATTTTCAATACTTTTTGGGGGCTGCCATTGCATGTAAATGCATGGAAGCCACCTATTGTTCTCCTGCTCGAACGTGTGTCTACACTTGTCGTCGTGCGTTAATGCGGCCCGAACCACAATGTCTACCCCCACAAAAGTTATATCAAAACGACTGGCTCGGCCCCCTGATGTGTGCTATTACTTTTATTGGCATTTCGAGTTACCATGGCAACGTAATTTGCGAACAAAGACGTAATGAATCTCCAAATCCAGGAACTAGTTGGTTACTGCCCACTTATTATTCTACACCAGAAAAAGTTATCTTTTTCAACTTTAATACGGACCGAACCACAAAGTGAACCCCCACAAAAGTTATATCAAAACGACCGGCCCGACTCAGAGATGTGTGCTATTACTTTTATAAGCAATCGGAGTTACCATGGCGATGTATTTTGCTAACAAAGTTGCCATATTTCCCCATTGAAAATGAATGGGAGAACACTCCTCACACAAACTGCTGCTGTCAAGTCACATGATTTAGAATCTGATGAAAACATACTCACTGTTGGTACTGTTTGAAACTCATAGAAAGTATTTATCAGATGTATCTCTAGAACTGATTAACATTTGGAGCCATTTTGATTCAAGATGTCCGGCAACAGCCTGGCAGCCCCCGTCAAAGTTTCTCCAGGAACTTTCTAGTTTTATTTGTTCCTGCATTATTTTAGCTGCTGTTATACTGTATATACTTTGTATATACAATATATGAACAACGCCTTTTATATTGGTGAGTTTTTTTGATGAAATGGCAGATGTCCAATATTTAACTTTATCGCTAATATTGGCCGATACTGATACCATGCCGATAATACTG
>JBBPBX010032998.1:19817-33531 GCA_038048925.1 Garcialebias charrua | reverse complement strand
GGTATCGGTGCAGCTTTAGCTTTTTTGAAATATTTAGCCTTTTCTGCCACTTTTCTTTTCTCATAAAAAATGCTTTGAGCTCATTTTACATCCTTCACATCTTTAGATGTGTTTACAACCTTTTACTGCTCCTTTCACATTTTGTCCTGGTTCAGCTTCTTTCAGCTTCCTTGTATAAATTTAAACTTTTTTCCAGCTACTTTCAGCTAATGTCAGCTGTTTTTCAGCTGTTTTGTGCTCCTTTCAAATACTTTCTGCTAATTACAACATTTTTGTGCTTCTTCTAACTTCTATCTGCTAATTTCAGCTTGTTGTTCTCCTTTCAGCTAATTTCTGCAAGTTTCAGCTTTTTCTGCAATTCCAGCTACTATTTAGCTGTTTTTCTGCTACTTTTAACTTGTCCAGCTAATTCCACATTTTTTTGTACTCATTTAAACTTATTTCAGCCTAATTCAGAAAAAAAATGCTCTCTCCACTCCCTTATAGTTTTCAACTTTTTTTATGCCTTTTAGCTACTTTTCAGCTTTTTTGTTGTTGTTGCTGATTTCAGCTTTTTTTTCCCCCCAGATAATTTCCATTTTTTTGCACTAATTTCTGCTTCTTTCAGCCTAATTGGGCACATGCATGTTATTTCTGCTTTCTTCTGATCATTTAAGCTTGTTCTAACTTTTAGCATTTTGTTTAGCTAATTTCAACTGCTTTCAGATAAATTCAAGTTTTTCATTATATTTTCTGCTACTTTCAGCCTAATTCACTTCTTTATGGTAATTTCAGCTTGTTATACTCTTTTCAGCCTTTTCTGCTATTTCAGCTACTATTGAACTGTTTTTATGCTAAATTTAGTTTTTTTCCAGCTAATTCCTCTTATTTGTTTTAGCTAATTTCAGCTCTTTTCGCATCCTGCTTGTATTTTAAGTTTCTTCCTGTCTTTTCAGCTTTTTTTCAGCTATTCATTGCTAATTTCATCCTTTTTTTATTGTTGTTGCTAATTTCCTATTTTTTGTGCTAATTTCTACTTATTTAAACCTAATTTGGCAAATATGTATTCTTTCTGTTTTCTTCTTCTAAGTTAGGCTTGTTCTTCCATTTCAGCATTTTTTTTTATAGATAATTTCAACTGTTTCTCAGCAATAAGCATTCACGCTGCATTTTCGCAGGAATGACACTTTCTCTAGTTTGATTTATGTCAACTTACGTTAGAAAGCAACTGCTATAAAAACACCTTTAACTTCAAAAAGTTAGTTCAAGCAGAGACAGTTTGCACAGTTTTTATTTTTATTTTTCATAAAAAGCATAAATCGGTCGTGCAGTGAAGATTAGTGTGGCTCCCTGTGGACACACACTGTGTATTTCAGCTCTTTGTCTGAAACCTTCAAAGTCAACAAGGCTATTTCTGAAACACTTGTGCTTGTAAACAGTTACAGCCTCCTGGCCACAGCAGCTAAACGGTGCTAGCTGCCAAGAAACTCTTTACTTGTTGCTGTTTAGTTAAATTGCCATCCAAATATACCTTAGCACGGGCACGAGCTCTTCCAGATTACGCGGTGCCTGTGTGCTGATCGATAGCAGTTACAAGAATTATCTCTGCAGCTTGGTGTTAATCAAATTGGATGCCCTCAGGGTTTTGGTGTCAATTCCAGCTAATGCCAGGAACACAGCCTTTTCATAATTCGCTCTATTAGGTGCACAAAGGTGGCTTTGCTCAGTTCTGCATTGTGTGCAGAGTTCGATGAAATCACAACCTTCTTCATTACAAAAGCTCTTCGGCCTGATGCTCAGATGTATACTTGTGTAAAATGCTGCTCATTTGGCTTGTTTCTTGCTTTAATGATGTTGTAAGGAGTTAGTTGAGCCTGCATTCAACTAACCGTGTAAAGATTTGTCTTTTCTTCTTGTTTGTGTCCTGTCCTCTACTTCAACTGCTGGTTCTGTGTCGGAGCAGGTGGAGCTGCCTCCCCCAGACCTCGGACCAACAACATCCCTCAATCAGACACTCTCCCTCCTCAGGGAGGTGCTGGTCTCCCATGACTCCTCTGTGGTTCCTCTTGATGCTCGCCAGGCTGATTTTGCTCAGGTAAAAGTGCATTTCTGCACCAGGGTTAGAAAAGTAGACAAACTAACGTGCCTTTGCCAACTTTTGAATCTGAACTTGTTAACATTTCAATGTGCTGCATTTTTACTGATCAATTGGCAAAAAAATGTTGTATTGTTTTCATTTATGTTGAGTCACACACAATTAAATGTTGTTTTAATGGCCTCAAAGTGAGCATTTTACATCCAAAGAATAAAAACATAGATTAATTTAATTCAGTTTGTTTATATCGCCAAATCGCAACACTCTCAGGGCACTGAACAGAAACATTCACATAAAGTCAGTTAATAATGTTATATATCTGAGGAGCCAGCAGACTGCTTTGAGTTTTCATTTCATCGCCGTCTCAAACAAGCACAGAGGCAACAGTGGAAAGGAAAAACTCCCTCATGAGGACGAAACCTCCTGCAGAACCAGACTCAGGACAAGCGTCCATCTGCTTCAACCGGCTGGGTTTGAGAGGACAGGAAGGAGAAAACGTGCACAATGACAGGTCCAAGATGGAGGCCATCAGGTTTTCTCTAGGAGGAAAGACAGAAAACACAAGTTAAGAAAGAATTATTACAAATACAAACCATTCATTTGTATGAATTTGTAACTGTTCTTTGGATGAAATTAAGTCAATTTGTCCTCCAGTAGTTTGAGGTTATAGCAGCATAGGATAAGGAATAGGTGTGGAAACCAAGCCGACTAACTATTGGATTTATCAAAAAGGAAAGTCTTAAAACTGGACAATGTGTCAGCCTCATGGACAGAAACTGGAAGTTGGTTCCACAAGAGAGGAGCCTGATAACTGAAACATCTTCCTCCCATTCTGCTTTTGGAAACTCTAGGAACCACAAGTAAACCTGCAGTCTGAGAGTGAACTGTTCTGAAGTGTTCTTCAGCTCGCACCTTTCGGTCTTCGACGTTGAACTTCCTAAAGGTCCATAAGACCCGGTTTAAAACTCGGGGTGGACCTATCCTTTCAGGCCGTAGCCCCCAGACTGTGGAATGTCCTGCCCCGTTTTTTTCAGTTGATTCCTTTAAAACGCAGCTTAAGACATTTTTATTTAGACAAGCTTTTAGCTAAATGTTTAACTTTTTTGTTTTTATCAGCTGTTCTTATTGTTTTGTTTTACAGTATTTTAAGCCTCTGTAAAGCACTTTGTGATTTCATCTATGAAAAGTTCTATATAAATAAAGTTTACTTACTTACTTTTGTTGGGAAAATATGGAACATAAGATCTGTAAGCTGGAGCTAGGTTGTTGAGGGTTTTGTAGGCTAGAAGCACGATTTTGAATTCTAGTCTGAATTTGACAGGGAGCCAATGGAGAGAAGCTAAAACTGGCGAGACGTGTCTCCTACCATCTCCCATTAAGACTCTGGCAGACTTTTTATAGAAGTTTTTGGACACCCATATAAATAATAAAGTCCTCCGTTGCCACAACGGATTCCCATCATCTGTAAAAATGAGGAGAGGGAAGAAGAAGTGTTTTGTTGTGGTCTTGTGCAAGCTGATGATGCAGAAATTAAACGGATGCTGCTTTCAACCAGTAAAGCGAACCAGAGCCACAGTTTGACCCAGTCAGAGCAGAGCAGCTCTGAACTGCAAGTTGTAGAAAAAAATTTCAGTCATACCTTGTAAGTTTTTTTTCTGCTTTAATCAGTCATAAATGACACGTTCCTCTTTTGATGCTTCACCGTGTTGTTAGCAGTGTAGAAACTGTAACTGTTCTTTTGTTGTTTTGTGAGCTTTCTGCATTTTTGATGCTTAAAAAGGAAGAATGAAGTGTTTGTTCTAGATGTTGCTCCATCATATAGCATTCTGTGTCTCCTAGGTTCTGTCTTGTATCCTGGATCCCCTCCTGCAGCTGTGCACTGTGTCAGCCAGTAACCTCGGCACAGCGGACATGGCTACCTACATGGTCAACTCGCTGTATGTCATGAAAACCACTCTGGCTCTCTTTGAGTTCACCGACAAGAGGCTCGAGATGTTGGAGTTCCAGGTTTGCTGCCATTTAATACACGCACTGCAGTTCTGAAGGAGTTGGGACGTTGTGTAAAATGTAAACAAAATTATGCTGGTGAAGATTCTCAGTCGTCCAGGACATGATAAAATCAAAAAAGGCGTTCAATACAGAACAACTGGACTTTATTTTATTACAAATAAAGTCCAGTTGTTCTGTATTGAACGCCTTTTTTGATTTTTAAACAAAATTATAAAATCTTTTGTCTATATTTCATTCGCAATAGAACATAGTTAAGAAATCAAATGTGGAAACAAAGAAAATGTACCATGGGGTAGTGGTGGTGCAGCGGTTATAGAAGTCGAGTCTGAGATCGGGAGGTCACAGGTTCAAATGCCCAGACCGACAACAAAAATTTGAGTGGGACGAGCACACACCCACACCTGACTCTACCCTCCTATGACCCCTGCTTTGGGTCCTTGAGCAAGACCCTCAACCTGTTAAGGCTTTTTCTCTGGGCAGATTAATCAAAATTTAACATTTTAAACACATGGATGCCACTTTTCATTCTATAAAGGAGAGGGACCATCTGGCCTCTTATCAGTGCACAGTTTAAAAGCCTGCCTCGCTGATGGTATGGGGTTGCATTAGTGTCGGTGACTTGAGCAGCTTACACATCTGGAAAGGTACCATCAAGACAACACCCTTTTCAGAGAAGACCTTGCATATTCTAGTAGGACAGTGTTGAACCACAGACTGCATCATTACAACAGCATGGCTTCACAGTAGACGAGTCCAGATGTTCAACGGGCCTGCCTGCAGTCCAGATTTCTCACCAGTCGAAAACATTTGGTGACTCATGAAATGAAAAGTCTGGCAAAGAAGACCCAGGACTGGTGAACAGTTAGAATCCTACATCAGAATAGGACAACAACATCCTCCAGAAACCAATGGTCCCAGACGTTTACAGACGTGCTAAAATAAAAATAAAAAGATGCATGACGGTAGCAAGCATGGCCCTGTGTCAGCTCTGTTTTGAGATGTGTTGCCATCATCTAGTACAAAATGGCACTGTTTTGTGTCAAATGTTTTTTTTTTTCTTAGCTTCCACATTTGTTTTGTTTTCTATGTTCCCATGTAAACACATCATTTGCACATATGCATCATCACATTTGTACCAGCGAGTCACTTAATGTTTGGATCACCCCAGCTCTGTGGTCACAAATCAAGATCAAAGGTTGTATAAGGTCTTTGCTGTTGTACAATAGTTGGTTCAGGGGCCGCTTACAGGGAAGAAAAAGTTTCAGCGACCCCCTCATAACCCCTAATATTTATTAAATAATTTTCTTCAATTTGTCTCTTTGATGCAATGGAAATATTCATGTAACATAAATAATTAAGACCTGTTCTTTAATAGTGTTAATACAAATTTTATACTTTTAAACATGGGTTACTTATTATTCAAGACACTATTAGCAAAAATTTTAATTTCAACTTAAATGACCGTTTTGAGAAAATTAACAGCAGCAAAAAAACACTTTAAAACTTTACCTGTTTACATCATGAACATAAACGTGTTGCCACTTCTTCAAATTATTACAGAAAATGCTGAACATAAAACTGAATAGAATCATAATCCCCCAGGAAATTTGTAATAAAGTAGATGTGACTTCCTGCATTTTGGTGTATTTTAGTGGGTTGTTAAACATCTACAAGACAAATATATGTACCGTATATATTTTTATGGACCCCCAAGCATTGGCTCATGGACCACCAGGGGTCCGGGGTCCCCAGTTTGAAAACCACCGCTATAGATTACTGTAATGCTGTACAATATTTAGTCGACGGGACTAAAATGTGCTGTATTTGTTACTCTTGTTCACATTTTACGCAACCTCCAAACTTTTTCAAGAACGGATTTTGTATTTATACAGTATATATTTCTCGTTTTTATTAACTTTCCAAGGTTATTAATATAATATTGAAATGAATGATCCGTCTCGTTATATAGTAAGACGGGACTAGAGGACAAGATGTTCTCCTCTGTGATGGCTCAGCTCGCAGTCACGTTGTCGCTGCGTCTATTGCTCATTAAAGAAAAGTTAATCATTCTTGTCGCTTTCACTAGAATCCACAGTTGAAATCTTTTACTAAAAATATTTAATTTACCATCTCATGAAAGGGTGTGTGTCATGTATTGTTGTTGGTGCTCGACTACGCCAACCATCCCTTTATTTTTGGCACATCTTTTGTTAATGGAGCACCACAAGAGCTCTTCTAGAAGTTTCATTATCAGTAGTCCTGTACTGTAGTTCTCCATTAAGCTTAAGAGCCACTGGTTCCCAATGCATGGAGTCCATTCTGAGCTGCCCTCTGTCCTGCATGTTTCAGATCGAGGCGCATCTGGACACGCTGATCAACGAGCAGGCGTCCTACGTGCTGACCAGAGCTGGACTGAGTTATATCTACAACTGTGTGCAGCAGCACAGCACAGAACAGGTCTCACATATGTGTCCACTTTCCAGCTCAAATATTTCCATTTCAGACCCTCTAATGGACCTTTTTTTTTTAAAATAAATTATACAAACCCTGGAGTATTGTTTACAGTATCTCACAGGGCTTTGGAAGTGTTTATAGGCTTTACTATTGCCATGGTTACCACATCACCTTTGTTGGGAACATAATAGCATTTTTATCAGATTTACAGATGAGAAAAGGAGAGGGAAAGACAGATTGTGTCATGTTCTGTTAAAATACACTGGCTTCACCAGAGGCGTCTTGTGTAGATAAGAGAGTCGATGTCCCAGAGCTTTTATTTTTATTTTTTATTTTACACACTTTGTCTCCAAGCTGGCGGAAACTCATAGTTGTGGTTAAGCCAGCAAATCTTGACTTTGGGTTGTGTAAGGACACACCACACCCTGTGCCTGCTGCTGCAGCTCAGTGCTACGCTCTGTGACAAACTCTTTTGCAGACGTCTCCACATGGGTGGTATGAGTTAGATTTTTTTTTGTTTCTTATTAAAGGTTGTGTATATGAATGCCAAGCCTCAACATCTGACTAAATCCCAGATGTCTGCAAGGGACAAGAATCCCAACGTTTCTGTTCTGCTTTAAAGGTTTATTGTCACTATGTATGTTGGATGAATCCCTCCGTCATACGTAAGGTGAACGAGTTGTAAACAAAACGGGGGGGGGGGGTGCTTTTTATTGGATCTTATAGTCAGCAGATGAGTTTATGGCTCGGTGTGTTTGTTCTAGTGCCTATAACCCTAAAAAATCCTCTTTAGGTGATGCTCCACCACTTTGAACCTTGTACTTTCTTTTATTTGCTAGTTTTAATGCTGGCAATTTAAGCATTTCAGCTTGACCTAATGTAACCATTTTGGAAGGTGAGTGATTGTTAATCACCTTAAAAGTACCTCAGTGTCACGCACTTATTTACTATTGTCAAGTTCACATTTTGAAAAGACATTTTCACTTGCTGACAAATTAAAGGCCTAGCATTCCTTTAAGCCGCACACAAATGTCAAACTCGAGCTACGGGACAAACCTGGTCCCCCAAGATCATAATTTAATTATAAAATATTGTATCTCTGCTAATCCTTTCTTTAAATAAATAAATAAATACACCATTTAGGGGTGCAGGAAAAACATAAAATTTTAAAAGAATCTAGATTCTTAGTCCTTGCGATTCAGAATTGATTCTAAAAGCCCCAAAATCGATTTATTATCGATTTATTTTTTATTTTATTTTTATACATTAAAACCCAAAAGATAAAGAAAATAAAACAATATCTCATAGTATATGAAAGAATACATAAAATGAAAGGTGGCAGAAAGAAGAAGAAATCTTATTTTATCTGCCCCTTTTTTCAAAAACAAAACAAGTTCAAACAATCAATTCAAACAATAATCTTCTATAAGTAACAGAGCAAAAAGCTAACCTAATACTGGTTATTTAAGTTACAGAATTTAATGCATTCCTGTATTATTTGTTCCTATTTTTGGTATAAATATCAAACGATGCAAAAAATTTGATACAATAAGGAACCTAAAATTATTGTTTTAAATAAATGTTCCATTTGTTTACATTGTTGTTTATTCTTTTCAGCTTGTCAGTTACAAAACTGAAACTAAATTTATGACCATTTTAATAGAAAAATCGTTTCTGAATCAAAAATCGTTTCTGAATTGAAAAATCGATTTTGAATCGAATCGTGGCACCAAAAATCAGAATCGAATCGATTCTCCAGACACTGAGAGATTTGCACCCCTAACACCATTTAGTGTAGACTTCTCTTGCCAGCTGATTAACTTTGAAGCCAGCAAGACGACTGGATCATTCTATCATTACTGATTCTGATGAGCAACAGAACATCAAATGAGACAGATCAAACTTTTGTTCATGAACCTGCAACCACAAAAAGATATCAGGTATCTGACTCAAGTGAAGGTATCAGCTGAAAGTGGTCCATGGCTCGGACACATTTTTTAAATTTGGGCCCCTTTTGGTAAATGAGAATGTTATTTGCTCACTACTAGAGATTTAAACTTGAATTTAAGTTGAGCCTAAAGTTATAGCCAGTTTAGTCAAAACGTATAAATACATAAAGCACAGTTTAATACGATGTTGTGCGAGATGCGTTTGCATTAAACAAATGGTTTAAGGATGACTCTCAGCTACTACCACACCAAATTCAGCTCAGTTTCTGTTTGACTTGTAGCCACTGGCTAATGGTGATTAGCTGTGATGGCTACCTCGATATGGGGGCAACGCCACATTTTAATCTGTTGTCGATGCACATCCAAAGATGACTGTATTGAGTATTGTTCCACAGAACAACTGTGTCAACTCTTGAAACTGTGCCTGCAGTCAACCTACTTCACATATGGGGAGCAATATTATAGGCAGAAACATGGGTGTGCTATGGGGTCTCCAGTTTCTCCTATTGTTGCCAACCTGTACATGGAGGAGGTAGAAAAGAAAGCCTTGACTTCCTTTTCAGGGAGACCACCAAGTCATTGGTTCAGGTATGTTGATGACACCTGGGTTAAAATTAAATCTCAGGAAGTCCAACATTTCACTGATCACATCAACTCTGTGGATAAATATATCAAGTTCACACGAGAAGATGTAAAAAATGGCAGGTTGGCTTTCTTGGACTGTGAGGTCTCAGTTTCTGATAGAGGAAATTTGCAAACTGATGTGTACCGCAAACCCACCCACACAGACCAGTATTTACAGTTCGACTCCCATCACCCTCTGGAGCACAAGTTAGGAGTCATCAGGACTCTGTACCACAGAGCAGACAGCGTCCCCACTAACTTAGGAGCCAGACAGAAGGAGAAATCACACACAAAACAGGCTCTAGGGAAATGTGGATATCCTAACTGGGCCTTCCTGAAAGCAGAGAAGAAACCCAAACAGGACTCCAGCCAACCATCAGGTGAAAAGAAGGAACCCAGACCCAGACCAGTGGTCATTCCGTATGTTGCGGGAGTTTCAGAGACATTGAGACGTTTATTCTCTAAACACAACGTCCCAGTGGCTTTTAAACCCCAAAATACATTACGGCAAAGACTGGTTCATCCCAAAGATCCAGTCCCCCGGCACAAACAGAGTAATATTGTGTATGCTGTTCAGTGTCAGGAGGGCTGTGATCAGTCTTATATCGGGGAAACTAAACAGCCACTGGCCAAAAGGATGGCCCAGCACAGAAGATCAACATCATCAGGTCAGGACTCTGCAGTCTACACTCATCTCCACGCCAGCGGTCACTCTTTCAAGGATGAAGATGTTCACATCCTTGATAGAGAGGAACGATGGTTTGAGAGAGGAGTAAAGGAGGCCATCTTTGTGAAAAGAAACCGTCCATCATTAAACAGGGGTGGAGGCCTCCGGGTTCAACTGTCCCCCTCTTACAATGCTGTTATTGCTAGTATCACTCAGCCCTCTGTGAATAGCAAACAACCATCAGGGTGCTAATGATCCATTGTTAGGCTGATGGCCCTCCTTGATCATGTGAGCAGCTGGTTTCAGGCTGTCATCAGCCAACTGGTTGTGCAACACTGTGGGAGGGTGCTATTTATAAGACTGAGCTGAACACAGCAACTCAGACTGAGGAAGTCTTTCGGACGAAAGACGAAACGTTTCTACATTTTTTTTGCTTTGTTTTGTTTTATTTTTTGAATGTCCAGAGGACCAGACTTAGCTTTTTTAGACTGTATTGAGAGTTTCATCAAAAGTCATCCAACGGTTCATGCGATATTTCGCTAACGGACATGGTTGTTGCTAGTGATTTAATTAAATTGTTGCACCAGCATGGGTTGGGAATAACGTTCAGCCACTACCATTAAATTTTAGCTTATTATGTGTAAAATTGTCTGAATTTGGACCATTATTGTGATTCTGACGTCAGTTGGATGTGGCGGCCATCTTGAATTGGTTTGTCTCCAGAAGTTAATCAGTAGATCAGACAATCTCAGCCACCTGTTTTTTGTTTGGTTTTTTATTTTGTTTGTCATCTCTACTTGAGATTCAGCTTATTTCTTTGGAACCATCTTGTCCTTAACATGAGCTGTAAGATTATTGTTTTATTTTTTATTTTTTCTCCAGGGTCCTTTGTCCCTCCTCCCCAGTATGGACAACTCTTCTGTGAAAGCAGCAATGGTGAGTTCCCGACACGAACCAGGAAAGCAGATTTATCTGCAGGTGTCTCGTCAATATTCACAATAATAATACTGTAATCGTCAATATTCACAATAATAATAATCGTCAATATTCACAATAATAATACTGTAATCGTCAATATTCACAATAATAATACTGTAATCGTCAATATTCACAATAATAATACTGTAATCGTCAATATTCACAATAATAATACTGTAATCGTCAATATTCACAATAATAATACTGTAATCGTCAATATTCACAATAATAATACTGTAATCGTCAATATTCACAATAATAATACTGTAATCGTCAATATTCACAATAATAATACTGTAATCGTCAATATTCACAAGCTTTTATCTGTCTGTGAAACATCAGGTCCAGTTTGACCGGTACTTGTCATCACCGGACACGTTTGTGATGCCGCAGCTCAACTTCCTGCTAAGTGCAGCTGTCAAGTGAGTCCACCGTGTTCTCTGTTCTCTGTTCTCATCAGCAAAGCCCTGCGCGGAATAATAAGACGCTATTTTACCTCATCTTGTGGTGCAGTGACCAGCAGAAGAGCATGTTCAGGGCTAAAAATAGAACGAGCACCTTTGCCTAAAAGTAGTCAACGTTCATTACTTTTCGAGCTTTATTGCGATCATTATGGCATCCTGAACAAAACACTCAACTAATTCACATGGAGTTTGGATGCTAAATTGCTAAATCCACCATCACATAGAGCGAGCGGTCAACAGGACTGGCTGTATTTGTCCCACTGATCAGAAAACGCACATGCTTTTAGCTCAGTCTGGCTGCTGCGTTGGAGGGTTCTTTCTATGAGTTATGCTTACGAGAAAGTGCAACAGGCTTGAGAAGCACTTTGTACCTCAGGTTAATGTTCTCTATTAATGGACATGGGGGAGCTGATGGGCAGGACGCCATTAATTAGCTTCTGGTCCATTTCTCACTTAGACTGGTTGCCTGAAATCATTCATCCTCTCTCTATCCTGCTATCTCTCACATCTGTTTCTCCGCTCACCTAAATACACAAAAACACATCTGAAAACACTCCTGGAGCTCACAAGTAAAGGTAATGCAATGTTCTTTTTTTCCTCCCATCATTCCACATTTGTGTTACTGTGGAATAAGGTGTTGTACACTCTATTGTGGTGCCGGGCTCTCTCCGGGCCAATTAAAAAATGGATTCTCAAGAGCCAGAGAGGAGTACAACCGAGTCGCTCCCATTGAGTCCTCAAGTCCTCTCACTGGGCTCTTCAGTCCGACTGTTACATCTGCAGTAATGTTCTTCTTCTTCTTCTGCATAAATGATGTTCTACTTGTTTAAAGGGTAGTGGTCTTCGATTAAAACCCAGCATGGGCTGCCTAATAAGGTGTGTGTGTGTAAATATATGTTCTTTTTTTAGTGATAACCATGACAGTTTTCTGCACAACATAAACATCTTTTCAGGTCTTTACTTTGTGGGTTTTCGCAGAGGGAAACTGCAGCTAGACATAGGAATTACTTTGAAACTTTAAAGGGGACCACAGATGCAAAATTCACTTTTTAATGTTTTTTTTACTCAACTTTGGGTATTTACTTCATAAAAAAACAGTCCTTGTGCCAAAAAAATGCACCCAGTGGTTTATTTACTCTAAGTAGATTTATTTATTTTTGATAAATACACCTGGATTCACACTTCCTGCAGTTATTGACGTCACAAGCCGTAGCCAATCACCTCAAACCTGAGTCCAGCCCCTCACCTAGCAACCCCTGGTTAGGCTCAACCCACTTCTGTATTAAACACATGACTGTTGTTTTTCATGATTTCATCTCATCTTTTGTTTATATGTTCTTAATTTCATGTGTACAGCACTTTGTTGCAGCTGTGGTTTTTTTTAAATGGCTTTATAAATAAAGTATAATTGTTATTTTTATGTTTTAGTTCAATTTTTAGTGTATTTGCGATCGCTCCCAACGCGCAGCCGGCAAAAATTAAACGAGCGGACTCCCGGCATAGGGACCGGCGGCAACGGGACACTGCTTCTGGCGGATGGAGCGGAGCTTCAATTGTACAGCCTCGTTGCAGCCTTGCAGCAGCCTCGCAGCAGCGAGGACCTTCTCCTTACGGATTAATTTACGGGAGACACTTGGTGAACTTTGTGTTGTCTTGACTGGAACAGCGATAACTCCCAAAATCTCCGCGTGCAACGAGCGGAGCTGGCGAACACCGGAAGAGGAACAAGCTAACATTAGCTTCGGATTCGGCAGGTCTCATGCTAAAAGGAGCAGCAAATTGCGGCGCGCTCAGACGGGTTTCGGTAAGTTATCTTAAGCTAGCACTAACAATAAGTCAAATGAGTACCGTAAACACCGGTGTATAATACGCTCCGGTGTATAATACGCTTTGGCCAATATTTGGAAATAAATCAGAAAAATCGGTAGATAATACGCTTCGGTGTATAATACGCGCTGCCGTGACAGTCTTTTTTATGGCCACTAGATGGCGCCAGGATACGCCTCCAGGTACAGTCTGCAGGTAAACAGACTACAGGGTGCATTAGCGCCCATAGCGGCCGAAACTGGTACTGCACCATTTTTAGGCCAAAATGAAAAACAGCGAATCAGAGCCAAAAATGGGTCTAAAAATATGGGAAAAAATCTGTAGATAATACGCTTCGGTGTATAATACGCAGGACATTCAAATGAGCAATAAAAGTGCGTATTATACACCGGTGTTTACGGTAATAAAAAAAGAGCTAATTTTAAAACAACAACACATTACAGATACTGGCTGTTACAGAGGGCGTAAACAGATCGTTGAAGGGCGTGGACTTCAGAACTTCTATCAGAAACCGGTCGTTCAAAACGAAAGTTAAAAATGGCAGAATTAAAAAGGGTATAATTGATTATCTAATAATTATTTTGTGCATTAAATTGAAGGAATAGGGTCTGGATATCCCACAGAAATACCATAAAAATTTAAAAAATACATCTGAGGTCCCCTTTAA
>JBBPBX010032997.1:19406-33531 GCA_038048925.1 Garcialebias charrua | reverse complement strand
AAGCAATTATTTGTTTGATAAAAATTATAGCAAATATATGTCTGAGCTGAACTTTTCCTTAATAAATGAACGTAATTGTGAAATGAGCTGGATTTAAAAATTGTTTCACCGAAAGTGATAAGCCATATATAGGTCGCACCTGAGTATAGGTCGCAGGCCTTGAAAAAAAAAAAACATAAAAAGGTGCGACCTATACACCGGAAAATACGGTATGTATGGTTGTTGTTCATGAAGGTCTTACATTTCAACAGTAATGGTCTCTAAAAAGTCTTCAATTGAAGTGGCTGAAACGTGCAGAAACCCTGGATTTAATTTATTGAGTATGTCAGCGTTTGAAATGATGACAGGCAGATTTGGACTGGTTTTTCAACAGTATCACTTGTGGTTTTGAGACCTCAGGTGCTTTCTTTCAGAGGAGAGCTCTCCTGCAGGGGTTCAAATACAGCTCAGGTGCTCTGGAGATGGGTTAAAGATGCCCACAACAAAATTGAGAAGGGCTCCAAAAGAACCTCTAATTATTTTGAGAATGGAAATGAATAAAAAGTCTCACAATTTGATTAGATCACGTTTTAAGCTTCAGCAACAAGACTGAAAGCTTGAGGGAAAATTCAAAACCCTCTGCAAAATTTTCTTTTTGGGAGTCTATTTTAAATCCTGTTCACCAACTAGTTGCAGCCCAGTGACCTTAAAGCCATGGTTTCTGGTTTGATTCCCAGGCTTGTCTGAATAAAACCACACAAAAGAATAATGCAGACAGAATGTTGTAACAGATCGATGGATCCCTCCAGTTCAGTCATGACGATTAGTTTTTATGCACAACGTTGTTAAATTTTAGAAGTGCTTGCACATCAATCGTTATTTCTCATTCAGGTTGCTGAGGTACTGGGGGTCGCTCCTATGAGGGTGTATGAAGTGGCAACATTTTATACCATGTTTCAGCGTCAGCCTGTGGGAAAATACTTCATGCAGGTGTGCACGACAACGCCGTGCATGCTCTGCAACTCCGACAGCATTTTGGAGGCCATCCAGAACAAACTGGGTAAGAGTCATTCTCCATTTTGAGAAACCAATGAAGAGAAGAAAATCCAAAATGATGACAGTTGTTCGTTTTTATTGAACTTTTTTTTTAAAAACACAGATCTGGTACAAACATTTAAACGTACATCTAACATGCTCCTTTGTTTTCTTAAGAGTGCAAAAATGTTTAGTTTTATTTTCTATTAGTAAAGTTGTTAAAGTTTCAGTTTCAGGAGATTAGCTGCATATTTCTGCAGGTATTAAAGTTGGAGAAACCACTGCAGACAAGATGTTCACTCTAATAGAAGTGGAATGCCTGGGCGCCTGTGTGAACGCTCCGATGGTCCAGATCAACGACAACTATTATGTGAGTGCCTCAACTCCTCTGTGCAGATGGGCTTCCCCACTTAACTTTCTGACTGCATTAACAAAATCAGATTAAAACACAAATTAGATGGAATGCCTGCAGAGCTGAGGCAGCTCAGGTGTGGTAACCCCCCCACACACACATGCACGCCAAACGTTTCTGAAATCAGTTCTGGAAATAGATTAACTTCCTTTGTGAGAAGTGATTATAAAAAATAAAAAAAGGGCTCTCTTTAGATTTAAACGTTTCATGAAACTTATGGGCACTGATTTACTTTTGGGAAAGTGAGTTAGTGCGAGCAAAGCAAAACTGATTGACCCAATTAAAAAACCAAGTGGGGAAAAGAGGACTTCTGTTAAACTACAAACTGCTGAGATATGAATATTAAAATGAGCCGAGGTGCTTTTCATCGCCTGCTACAGTAGCCAGTTCTTAATTTATCACTTTAGGTGAATAATCAGCAATTTGAAATGCAGATAACCATTAAAACAAGATAAGATACATCTGTTTATTTTGATCTAAGAAGCTCAGACTTGGTCTAAATTAAACAGTTTAATATTAAAGCCGGCAGTTTTTGAAAAGCTGTTAAACAAGTCTGTTTTGGAATATAAATTTAACTTTTTATACCACTACAAGATAACAAATGTCACAGTACAGCTTTTTGTTTTAATGTTGATGAGCAAATGTTAGTATAAAACCTAACAATGGCTTTGTCAAAGCATCAGACTTTGGTTAGCTTAAATAACAAGAAATGTCTTACAGTCTTGAAATTTTATATTAGAACTGCAATTTAAAATCAAACTACCTATACTGTACCGGTAATTATAAAGCACAATTTTGTTTATCTGTATGTAAGCACAGTAATTTGCTTTATTGAGGCTTTGGCCAAAACACAACAGGATTACAGTATTTAAGAGTTTGTATTTAGTAGTTTTAAATAATCCATTAATTTCAGTTGATTTGTTGGTGCTATAGTCATCTATTTGACTACCGTATTCGTCAGAGTTTAACACGCTCCTGTGTACAGTAGAACACGCTTTGTTCAATTATTGCCAATATATTTGAAATATCTGTAAATAACACGCTTCGGTGTTTACCACGCATCTATTATGCGTCACCGCTATGTGACAGCGCCTCATTTGCCCTGCTTAAAATGGCGGCCACAGAAGGAGCGAGTACGAAGGACTTCACAAGAAAACACGGTAAAAACAATAATTTCTTTGTGAGAAAAAATATATTTTTTAGCTGACATTATAGCACAAGGGTTCCTGAGCTTAACCAACTCACGAAATGTTCAAATCAGCTGGATTTTAAAAAGTAGTTCGCCGATTTGCATGCACGCGGGTGGGACGCTTTATTTCTTTAAATTTAGCTAAATAAACGCTTAAAAAATATTTCTTAGCTGACATTATAGCACAAGGGTTCCTAAGCTTAACCAACTCACGAAATGTTCAAATCACTGGATTTAAAAATCCGCGGTGTGGTTTATGAGTTATCTTGCTAACAAAAACAGCGAACCTCACAGCTAAATGCAGCTACATCCAGAGCAGGGGGCGGGCAGCGACAGAGTCAGTCCGACCAGAGGAGGCTTTTTTCGGACACATGAGCTAGAAACGGTCTGGAAGTGTCTCCCTAGCGGACAAAAGTGGTACTGCACCATTTTTTTGCCCAAAATGAAAAACGGCGAATCAGAGCCAAAACTGGGTCTAAAAATATGGGGGGAAAAATTAAATAACACGCTTCGGTGTTTAACACGCAGGACATTCAAATGAGCAAAAAAACTGCATGTTATAGACAGGCGAATACGGTACTCGTTCTTCTGGGGGGATTTATTTATCAACTGTTTTTACAATTTAGTTGAAAAAAGGCGAATACACCAGTTATATTAATGTTGTAGTTTTGAGTCCATAGATTTCCAGTTTTCATCTTGTCATTTCCTCTGGTTTAGATCTAAAGGCTTAACGATAAGGGCTGTTGCTTAAATTGTGCCATTTTGTTTAAACACTTTTAAAAGTGTAATTTCCTTCATGAGAAACAAAACAACTAGAAGTGAAATTTGACTGAGAATGAACAGATTTTCATTTCCCCCCTAAATTATTTTGCTATGACCAGCATTGTTACAGCACTCTAGCAAAAAATAAACAAAAGGATTTAATTACATCGTTATTTTAACGAAACATCCGAAGCTGATATTAATAAGTAAAAAAAATAAGATTTTATTTTAGCTGAGTAAAAAAGATGGAAAGTACTGGCTTTGTGAAGAAGATATGTTCATATAGCATCTAAAACAAAAAAAGTTTGCAGTTATCAGAGATTTTGAGTCCGTTTGGACTCTGGACACAAATAATTACTTAAAAGTGTTTCACTGTTGTTAAAAACTTATAAGAAACTTAATCAAGTGAGCTGAAAGTAAATATTGTGTAGAAGAGGAACAAAATTGTGTAATTGGGGACAAGATTTTAAAGATTGCTTTAGATCGGTTCATCTTAGATGGCCAGTACTGTAGTATTTCTTAAAGGTATTGTGACATGATGTTGGAACTATGCATAAAGTGGCACAACATATACAGTTATGTTGTATCATTCAACTACTGTATGTTCGTTTTTACAAGCAAAATGATAAATCAATGAAAATTTGTTTCAAAGTGATTTAAACTTGGCACCGTGTTTCGTCACGGGAAATCTGGGTGCTTCCGCATGCGACGTAGGGATATGAAGTTCTGTCTGTGGTTGCTATTAGAACGCAGTTTCATTGCCTTCAAGATCGCCTTTTTTTTTTTTGTATAACATGAAAAATGCTGGTAGGTAGTCCCCGAATTACGAGCGCTCTGATCTACGAGGTTCCAGACTTACGAGCTGGCGAATTTTTGGAAAAAACGCAAAAAATACTGAGTTTTCATGTGTTTTTTCACCACAGTTAGTTAGATAAGCATATGGACACACGTTTCCGATCATTTTTATGCACTCATAAGCAGTTTTTGGATGAAAATAGAGTGTTTTTAGTCGCGCTAGCGAAACCGTTCCAATTTACGAGCGAAATTTCGGACTTACGAGAGACATGGCAACCGTTCCAAATTACGAGATTTCCGGTTTACGAGCGCCTCGTTGTAACGGATCTCGCTCGTAAATCGGGGACTACCTGTACGATGTGTCGCATTTGGGTGTTCTAATATCGCCAGTGAACAAGTGAGCCTTTTCACTTTCCCAAAAGATGAAAAACTTCGTCAAGAATGGACAAAACAATCTCAGAGTCCCCCTCGCTCCCTGAACGGTAAGGCTCAAATAAAAACGGCTGCAGGCCTACATTATAACTAGGGCTGAACAATTAATTGCATTTGCAATAATATCACAATTTGATAAAATTTGATTTTCTAATCGCGATGGCTGCAATTTGACTGGTCACATGATGCAAATCTTTATCAACACTTTAAAAAAACACCACAAAGACATGTACGATGGTTGCATGGCTAGAATGACAACGACCAGTGCTTCAACTTAAAGTAAGCAAAGTATCAGCCGACAGGGATCACTGTTTATATCTAATTTTTTTATATTTATTTATTAACTGTCATGTGAAGTTCAGACAGTACTGTAGTTAGGAAGTTCCCTTAACATGTTTACTATTAGGTTTATCAGGGTATATGCAGGAATAATGAAGTTAATTTCAATACCTTTTCAAGACTTTTTAAAGACCTTCCAAAATAAATTCAAGACCTTATCGTCACTTTGTTTTATTAAGCAACAAATCTTTGATTTACAAAACTGCTGTTGTTTTCAATTACTGTAAATCTGTGAATCTCAAACCTACAACAGAACTGAGATACAGTGGAAAGAAAAAAGTTCAAAAGAAGAAACTGAACCACGACTAGGTTTAAGAAAATATAGCTTAGGTTACAACAAGACTCGTAGCTATTTTAAAGTAACTTGGTTGAACAATGGCGAATAAGAAATAAACACGGTTATTCTCGGCGACAGGCCTCAGCCATTCTTGAAAATCAGGCATCTCCAACCAGGAGTCCGAAAACTTGCATTTACCCATTGTTCTCACGGTCTCGCGGCAACTTACTCGAACACACAGACTCAACTTGGAGATAAAGCAGCCGCGCATGCGCACAAGATAGGCCTAGCCGTAAAGGCTGTTGTAACCTGACACCCTAAATTTGTGCGAAGCGGTTTCCGAATCATCCGCGGTGAGGAAAACAAATATTCGTCATACATACTTTTTGCTGTCAAATTATTTAAAGCTAGAACAGCAAAAAAAATAATACCTCATCAAATCGCTTTCAAGACTTTTTAATACTTTTCAAGACCCTTAATTTTCCCAAAATTGATTTATCAACTTTTAATAACTTTCAAGACCCTGCATATACTCTGTTTATGAAACAAGAAAAAATAGAAATGGTGAAAAGAAAAGGCATAGATTTGTTCATTTTATTGTAATCTCTGCTTTAAATAAATCTGACATTGTTTATTATAAAACAGATTGATTTATTGCTTCTGTTTGTTGAAAAATACTTGAGAAGATATAAATTTAAAAAAATTAAAATTGCGTTTCAAATCGCAATTGCAATTTATAGAAAAAAAATTGCAATTACGATTATTTTCCAAAATCGTTCAGCCCTAATTATGCTGGTGAATTATAATTAAAAAGCCCTAATTATAACCAGCCGTTTCTTATTCATCACTCAAACTAACTTTGGCTTCCCAAACTGAAGACAAATCGCTCAAATCTTCACTTAAATTGCTTAATTCCTTGGTTTCTATATTCTCTAATCTCTTCCATTGTTATTTACAATGTGCGTTCATTACATTGCGTCATAAAAATGCGTCGGCGTTTGACCCCTCCTTTCTCCACCCGAAAACTGCGACGCACTGCAGAGACGTCATTAAAACTATTTTATTAAAAAATACTTTTGTATATTAATTATTCGAAGCATCTGTGTACAAAAAAATCAAAGCTGAGTAGCTCCTATTTCTAAAGAGGTCTATGTTTTAGCATATTGTCACAATACCTTTAAATATTTTATGTCACAAGCTAAATGAGCACTTTCACTACACACCACCATATTCATGCTGATGTCTTTTACTGTATTCCTCTTTGATTCTCGTCCTCAGGAGGACCTCACACCTAAAGATATTGAGGACATTATTGATGAACTGAAGGCAGGAAGAGTCCCACCACCTGGACCGAGGTACCTGTACATGGATTTTATTCTCAGGTTTTCTAGTCATATCATGCCGATTCTTTTCATTTATTTTAACTTGTTTCTTGCAGGAATGGGCGTTTCTCGTGCGAGCCTTTAGGGGGACTGACCTCCCTGACTGGACCTCCAACAGGACCAGGATTTGGTGTCAGACCGGACCTGTAGACATGTTTGGGCCACTCGATCTAATTCTGAAGATTTCAACCTAAATTCTATGACGTGTAAATAAAATGTTCATGTACCTGTTGTCTAGCTGAGTGTCACTTATAAGGATTGTGCACTTTCATTGTGGCTTTTAGCAACAATTGTGACAAATTAATACAGGTGGGCAGCACGGTGGCACAACTGGTAGAGCTGCTGCCTCTCAGCGAGAAGGTTGCCGGTTCAAATCCCGGTCCGGGGCCTTTCTGGGTGGAGTTTGCATGTTCTCCCCGTGCATGCGTGGGTTTCCTCCGGGTACTCCGGTTTCCTCCCACAGACCAAAAAACATGCTTGTTAGGCTGATTGGTGACTCTAAATTGACCCTAGGTGTGAGAGTGGATGGTTGTTTGGTGTGAGTGAGACAGGTCCCTCTTGTAAATGAGTCCCCGTGACTCAACGAGGCTAGCCTGTATAAATAAAGGTTGAATGAATGAGTGACTTTTTTTTTGTTTGAACACATTTATTTCTGCGTAGAGGTTATTATAAAGGTCTCAAACTAGGCATCTAATATTTGTTCTGTATTTTTATTATATTTTTGCCTGGTGCAACAAATTTGAAACAGATTAACTTTTTTTGAGCAAAGCGTGCCAGCTCTCCAAAATTAATTATTAACTCAACTTTAATTACAGTAACACATTCTCTAAAAGGTAAAAAATAATAACAAAATCATGGCTAATAGAATAGTAGAATAGTAAATAATTTAGTCCACTTTTCTAATTATTGTATGCAATACACATTTATGTTGTCTAGAAATCAATTTGTAAAAACTAAAGTTGTGGATCGCAATTTTGTACTGTATTTGTAATGTTTGAGGTCTATTTAAAGGCCTTAGTAAGATGGCAAACTTGTGCCAAGTCTTAACTGCCTTTATAAAATATAATAAAAGTAAATGTTTAAAAACAATGTTCTACAGATAGATAATTAGACAGCATTTCAAGTACAACTGTATTTTATTTACAAGCCTCCAGTTTTAATACCTCAATGTGGCAAATAATCAGATTAAATAATTAGGCAAGGTTTGATCAAATGTATTGCAGGTGCTACTCGAGTAATCAAACATTTGAGTACCAATGGAGGCACTAGCTTAACTAATTTGAATTTAAATTTATAATACCTAAATCGGGGCACAAGTGGATTAGTGAAATACATTTTAAGCATTTATTGCACGTTAAAGCATCTAAAGCCGTGTAAAAAACAAAAATACGGAGCTTCCTGACTGCTGTTCAGTCTAGCCCGTGCCCCTCCCCCATCTTCAACCCTGCTCCGCAACATCAGTCGACGCATGCGCAGTAAGCCCAACGCGATGCAAATGTCACTGCGCAACAAATTCTAAGCTGACTCATACAAAGAAATGGCGGGCAATAAGTGATAATTACCGCAATCAGTTTGTTGTTGACATTTAGAACGAACCATGTAGCAGTTGCTCACAGGATGAAAGCGAAAAACGGAAGAACTGCTCACTCTCTCGGCCTTGAGCTTCGAGAAAGTTCCCACTGACCGCAACACAGCAGCGGAAAAGATGACGTCAAGCGGCCATTCTTTTCTTGTTCTCCCTCTCCTACCAACCCGATTTTACACGCCAAAAGCCGCCCGTAGAAGCTAAACACGCCGCTAACTTGCAAAACGCGATAGCACAAATGTTACTACAAGCATTAGAAAATGCGGATTTACTCACAGCCTTGACAAATGGCACCTAAAAACCATTTGACACGTCCCTCAGCTACTAGTAGCCTAGCCCAGGCAGCAGACGCGAAACCTTATAAGCTCGGTGGGGCTCTGGCGGTCACGTGACTCTCTCTCGACCAATGGGAGCGGCGCTTGCATGTTTTGCTGGGGCTTCTCTCGGAGACAGACGAACGGCTGGGATGTTTTCAAAAGCGGAGATGAACGTCACACAGCCGTAGGGTACGGTTAACGTACGATATTTAGAAAATAACTCAAAATAGCCAGATATTCACATCTGACGCAAAGCGAATGAGTCGGTCGGAACGCGTGACCCGATTTACAGGTAAGAACTAGACGTTTTAAACATTGCTTGGCTAAAAAAAAATCCTACTTAGCCGTTTGGCTGTACGAACAGGCTAATGTGAGGCTAACTTCACGTCAACTGAAAATGAATGTTATGTGTTTTGCGTGGGTTCGGTACAGTTGTGTGCCACGTGCGTTACACACACTGACCTGTTTCTACCCGGTAACAGAAATTTCTGCCATTATCCTTCAAAAAAAAAATTTTAAGAGTGAGAACGTGAACGTGTCGTGTTGCGTTTAAACGCCAGCATCCAGAGAGAAGCGGTGGGGAAAATGTCGGAGCGAAGCACGGCGGGTGCCCCCCGTCAGCGAGGCTGTGACGGGGGCTGGAAAGGCTGGGGAGGGGGATCGAAAAAAGAGGGCTGCAGTCAGCCAGTGTGCTTTTGTCTCGGGCTTTTGTGTTGAACATGTTTTTATGCCATTTAAAAAGCGATGAGTGAACTTGATTTGCCTCCCGTGTTTCGCCACGCAGCACCCAACACGCCTTCACGTGCGAAACGCCGCCGATCCCATGTTTAATATCACCTCACATGGCTTGAATCCGCATTTAGACAGTACGTTTTATTTGCTTTTTTGGGAAAGACATCAACCTGGACGTGTGATGGTGGTGTCTGCAACCATCTAACCACTGTTTATTTACTATTTCTTAACGTAATTGCTGTCCAATGTAGTGTGAGATATGATTATGATTCGTTAATTCACACAAGGAAGTCGCATAGCTCAAGTAATTAGGAGCTTTTCGCCTCCAAGCCATTGACTGACATCTTGGGGGTGTGTTGCCTGACACAAAAGCTGCTTGTTTTCATATGTCTGCCTGTGCAACAACCAGACATGGCATTAAAATGAGCAAAAGTTCAAAATATAACCAGGATTACGCACAGTCATATGGCTTTAGATACTTGCGTGCCTTATAGGTGTATGCATAATGTCAAATTATTGCATCTTTATTGTTTTATTAACATTTTTGTGTATGTTTATCATCTATAATAAAAATAACTAAATGCGTTATTCAATACCAAAAGTCTACTGCGCGATTTGTAATAAATTAGTGAAATCAGAAGAGTTGTATCCTGACGCATGCATGCTCGGTCTTTGATAAAAACTCAGAAGAGTTGTGTTTTGTTGCCAACCTTAGCGAGTCGTTCATTTACCCTACATACCAATATTGACGACGGCACTTGGATAAGTGTAGTGATAGATATTGAATGGATAAAATAATCTAGAGTCAACAAACGAACAGAGGCACCAGGTCCAAAGAGAAAAGGTAAAGATGTTCTTCTAGAAGGAAATGGCGATTAAAGCCGTGAAGACGAGAGTTGGCAGAAGTTGTCATTTTGGGGGGAGGAAATTGAGCGTTGAGGGAGTTAAAGCAAAAGTTGTGACTATAATCGAATGTGTACGGGTTGTGTTGAGATCTTCCCAACTCTTAATGGGAAATTTTCCAAAACTGACGGTGACTGATTGTCAATGTAGCTGTAAACAAAAGTGATGAACCTTTTACAAAAACTCAGATGAGTTTGAGTTGCATTAATCCCAAAACCATCATTCATTGGTGTAGAAATAATAATCTAATTCAAAACCACTGAAATTTTGATAGCTATTGTGGCCTTAACAGTAATAATCATGTTACAACATTTTTTGAATGCATTGCCATAAAAGACACAAGTTCCTTTTGGTCATAAAATATTTTTATATGCATCGTCTAATATCAATTAAATCCATTCTGTAAGGTAAGAATAGAAAAAGACATTTGTCTTTGAAAACATAAATTGAGGTTTATTCAAGAGCCAACCTGTAGTTTCTGACTCCAAGGGATGGGCTCACCAGGGTTCCTACACAGCCTGGAAAAGCCTGGAATTAGTTTTATTTTCCAGGTGTGGATAATAAGAAAGTAGAGTACATTACAGAAAAACATTAGTGTTTCCAGATTTTATATCCCCCTCCTTCATTTTCGAAATAAATAAAAGTTTTTGGATTTAAAAAAAATGCTTTTTAAAAATTCAAATTTGATTGGTTTTGTCTTGTTGACTGAAATGTTGTAGCAATACAGCACAAAAAAATAAAACAGAGTAATGCCCAAAAGGCAATTACTGAGAAATACAAAAAAGTAAAAAGATGTAAATCTACTTTACTGGCCTACATGTGTTCTTCTTCTGCGTTCTCTTGACTCCTTCTGTTTTTGCTTCTAAAATCTTCTCTTACACCTCTTATCTCTTTCTCCCAGATCATTGATATACCGGTACCGGTAGCTGCTTGAAATGCTTGTTCAAGATATATTCAATGGTGGTAGTGACCAAGCTACATTCAACACTCAACTTAGGCCTTTAACATCCAAACACAGGCCTTAGCACCAAAGTCACCCTGCTAACTCAACCCAACCATGTATTTGTACATGGACAGACATTATGGTTGATTAGAACAAAATATAAAACAGTGAACCAGGATTTTTGACATTAGGGTGCTTAACATATCGCGGCCATTAGTTTTATTTACTGAGCACAACTTGAAAGAATCAAGAACACCCACACTAGTGACAGACGCTGCCTCCTGGTTTTAGAAGCGAAGTGACGTGGTGGAACAAGTCAGTGAGGTGATGCTTCATGTTCAGTAGAGCTAAAGTCCCCTGACTCTCCTTCCTTTATAATAGAAACAGACGAGGATGATTTACCTCCGCAGGCACTGAGATGATCCAAGCAGCAGATGTTTTACACTTTCTGACCATTTATTTGTGGAGTGGGAGAGGGGAGGGGGGTGGTGCTTGTGAGGGGTATAATTAGGATTTATGGACTGAATCTGCAGAGTTGCAAAGGCGACTGATGATCCCTCCCTGTAAGAAGTGTCTTTGTGTGCCAGGTGAGGGATAACGGACGGCGCCGTGTTGACAAGGGCAAGGACAGGAAGTTAGATGTTTGAGCGTTGCTCAGTGGGCCCCTCGTGCATGACGTGGCAAAACATGTCTGCAAAAACACGCATACACGATACACGTCCATCTATTTAAGACAAGAGTGAAGGGTGAATGTACAAACGGACAAAACCACAGGATTATTTCAGGCCAACACTCATAGAGGTCTAAACATGTTCTTCACAACACGAGCAGATGACTGAAGTCACAGGAACATAAAAATACTTTTTAGTCATGTTAGCAAAAGCCGCCGTTAAGTTCATGGGTTTATTTACCAAACACTTAACTTTGGAAACACATGCTTACACCCATCCATCCATCCATTTTCGTCCGCTTATCCGGGGTCGGGTCGCGGGGGTAGTAGCCTAAGTAGGGAGGCCCAGACTTCCCTCTCCCCAGCCACTTGGAGCAGCTCCTCTGGGGGAATCCCAAGGCGTTCCCAGGCCAGCCGAGAAACATAGTCCCTCCAGCGTGTCCTGGGTCTTCCTCTGGGTCTCCTCCCGGTGGGACATGCCCGGAACACCTCACCAGGGAGGCGTCCAGGAGGCATCCTAACCAGATGCCCGAGCCACCTCAACTGGCTCCTTTCGATGTGGAGAAGCAGCGGCTCTACTCCGAGTCCCTCCCGGATGACTGAGCTTCTCACCCTATCTCTAAGGGAGAGTCCAGACACCCTGCGGAGAAAACTCATTTCAGCCGCTTGTATCCGAGATCTCGTTCTTTCGGTCATAACCCAGAGCTCATGACCATAGATGAGGGTGGGAACGTAGATCGATCGGTAAATTGAGAGCTTTGCCTTTTGACTCAGCTCTCTCTTCACCACGACAGACCGGTACAGCGCCCGCTTCACTGCGGACGCTGCACCTATCCGCCTATCGATCTCACGCTCCAGTTTTCCCTCATTCGTGAACAAGATCCCGAGATACTTAAACTCCTCCACTTGGGGCAGGACCTCCTCCCCGACCCGGAGAGGGCATGCTACCCTTTTCCGGCTCAAGACCATGGCCTCGGATTTGGAGGAACTGATCCTCATCCCGGCCGCATCACATTCAGCTGCAAACCGCTCCAGCGAAAGCTGTAGATCACGAACTGATGAAGCCAATAGGACCACATCATCTGCAAAAAACAGAGAAGCGATTCTAAGGCCACCAAAACGGATCCTCTCAACACCTTGGCTGCGCCTAGAAATTCTGTCCATAAAAGTTATGAACAGAATCGGTGACAAAGGGCAACCTTGGCGGAGTCCAACTCTCACAGGGAACGAGCCTGACTTACTGCCAGCGATGCGGACCAAGCTCTGACACCGGTCGTACAGGGACCCAACAGCCCGTATCAAAGGGCCCGGTACCCCATACTCCCGGAGTACCCCCCACAGAAGCCCCCGAGGGACGCGGTCGAATGCCTTTTCCAAGTCCACAAAGCACATGTAAACTGGTTGGGCAAACTCCCACGCACCCTCCAGGACCCTGTTGAGGGTGTAGAGCTGGTCTAGTGTTCCACGACCAGGACGAAAACCACACTGCTCCTCCTGCTTACACACAAACTTTAAAAAAAGAATAAATGCTGTATTTCTCTCCATTTTTAAGTATGTAACCATATACAAAATTCATAGATCAGCATGTAAGGTACAGTACTTTGATTGTGGGATGATGGTTTTGTAAAAATGCTTGGCATCACTTTTCTTCTGTTTTTTACGTGCCTATTTTACACAGACATTGAACCAAAGACAAAACATCCATCCATTACCTTTACCCACTTCTTCCTTTTTGGGTCATGGGGATCACTGGTGCCCATATCCAGCTATCACTGTGTGAGAGGGTACACCCTGGACAGGTCTCCAGTCCATCACATGGACACATTGAGACAAACAACCATTCACTCTCTCACTCAGACCTAGGGACAATTTAGAGTTACCAATCAGACTAACATGCATGTTTTTTGTCTGTGAGAGGAAACCAGAGTACCTGGAGAAAACCCACACATGCACGGAGAGAACACTCCACCCAGAAAGACACCAGACAGGATTTGATCAGGTGACCTTCTCACTGAGAGGCAACAGCTCTACCAACTGTGCCACCATGCCACCCAAAGACAAAAACAACAACAACAAAACATAATTGCTACTCAGGAGGTTCTAAGTAGACCATCATGGTAGGGTTTGGCAACCGGTCACTAAACTTCTCAGACAGTATAAAAAAAAAAAAGCTAAGTCTGGTCCTCTGGACATTCAAAAAACAAAACAAAACAAAGCAAAAAAAAAATTGTAGAAACGTTTCGTCTTTCATCCGAAAGACTTCCTGAGTCTGAGCTGCTGTATTCAGCTCAGTCTTATAAATAGCACCCTCTCACAGTGGATCAACCAGTTGGCTGATGACAGCCTGAAACCAGCTGCTCACATGATCAAGGA
>JBBPBX010032997.1:0-19358 GCA_038048925.1 Garcialebias charrua | reverse complement strand
ACCATCAGCCTAACGATGGATCGTTAACACCCTGATGGTTGTTTGCTATTCACAGAGGGCTGAGTGATACTAGCAATAACAGCATTGTAAGAGGGGGACAGTTGAACCCGGAGGCCTCCACCCCTGTTTAATGATGGACGGTTTCTTTTCACAAAGATGGCCTCCTTTACTCCTCTCTCAAACCATCGTTCCTCTCTATCAAGGATGTGAACATCTTCATCCCTGAAAGAGTGACCGCTGGCCTGGAGATGAGTGTAGACTGCAGAGTCCTGACCTGATGATGTTGATCTTCTGTGCTGGGCCATCCTTTTGGCCAGTGGCTGTTTAGTTTCCCCGATGTAAGACTGATCACAGCCCTCCTGACACTGAACAGCATACACAATATTACTCTGTTTGTGCCGGGGGACTGGATCTTTGGGATGAACCAGTCTTTGTCGTAATGTATTTTGGGGTTTAAAAGCCACTGGGACGTTGTGTTTAGAAAATAAACGTCTCAATGTCTCTGAAACTCCCGCAACATACGGAATGACCACTGGTCTGGGTCTGGGTTCCTTCTTTTCACCTGATGGCTGGCTGGAGTCCTGTTTGGGTTTGCTGGTGAAGATTCTCAGTCGTCCAGGACATGATAAATCAAAAAGGCGTTCAATTCAAGATCAACTGGACTTTATTTGTAACAGAAGACGTTTCGCTTCTCATCCGAAAAGCTTTATCAATTCAATGAACCAGACTGTGTGTGCGTGTGGATTTATAACAGGAGTCACGCACCATCATATGTAAATTGCAAGCTGAGGTAACACATACATGTAAATTGACAGATCACACCTTAACAGTAGGGAGTTCCCTTGAAGTCTCTGACAGCAGACACAACAACTGTATGTAAATTGACAAAAAACACCTCACAGCCCAACAACAGAGGTTTCTCAACAAACTTTGCTAGTCTAATTCACAGACAAGACATCTCTGCTCCCATCCGGTGTAAAACGTTTGTGAATCAGCCCCAAAACTGAGTTGTAAGTCTTGGAAAGTTGAAATCTCAGACCTCCTCCTCTGTTAAGAGAAGGTTTTTCTCTCTTAACATACACAGCTTCCTTCACACCTCTCTCAAACCATCTGTGCTCTCGGTCCAAAATTTGCACATTTTCATCCTCAAATGAGTGTCCCTTGTCCGTGAGGTGAAGGTGAACAGCTGAGTTTTGTCCAGAGGTGGTGGCTCTCTGTTTGGGTTTCTTCTCTGTTTCAGGAAGGCCCAGTTAGGATATCCACATTTCTCTAGAGCCTGTTTTGTGTGTGATTTCTCCTTCTGTCTGGCTGCTGAGTTAGTGGGGACGCTGTCTGCTCTGTGGTACAGAGTCCTGATGACTCCTAACTTGTGTTCCAGAGGGTGATGGGAGTCAAACTGTAAATACTGGTCTGTGTGGGTGGGTTTGCGGTATCTCAGACAGTATTTAAAAAGGTAATTTAAAAGGTCAGGATTAGGATTACGATATATTCTAAATGTATTAAGTGCATCATAAAGGCCATGCTTTAAAAATGTAGATACATTTTCAAAACTGTAATACATTTTCCTTTTGTTAATAGAACAAGTAAATATTTAACCCATACATGATGCAAAATGGGTGGCGCAGCTGGTAGAGCTGCTACCTCTCAGCGAGAAGGTTGATGGATCAAATCCTGTCCAGGGGCCTTTCTGGGTGAAGTTTACATGTTCTCTCCGTGCATGCATGTATTTTCTCCAGGTACTCTGGTTTCCTCACACAGACTAAAAACATGCATGTTAGTCTGATTGGTAACTCTAAATTGTCTCTAGGTGTGAGTGACAGAGTGAATGGTTGTTTGTCTCGTTTGTCTCTATATGAGTCCCTGTGATGGACTGGAGACCTGTCCAGGGTGTCCCCGCCCCTTGCACAGTGATTGCTGGATATGGGCACCAGTGACTCCCGTGACTCGGAAAGGAAGAAGCGGGTAAAGATGATGGATAGATGGATGGATGATGAATGGATTGATGCAAAAAGGACAAAAAAAATTGCCCGTGTGAAATGTGACAAACAAATACAATGATGAACACTGGCTGAGGCTGGTCAAACATTGGTGGCAGTTATTAAATACCTGTGGATGTTTGAGGGCATGCCTTGTGTTTCTGGATGTGTACTTTGTATGATGTATGTGTATGTGCACCTGGTGAGAAGACATTATCACAGATACATGCGTGTTCATGAAGAGTGACTTAGAGGAGCTGACTCTCATCCCAGCTGCTTCACGAATTGTCCCATTGCACGCTGAACATCATGGCCTCACCTCGGTGACCTCTGCCATATTAATAACTTGTCTTTCCAAGTCCACAGATGCTGCCTCATAAAATGTGGACATGATGGACAGTGAAGTGTTAGGGTTAGCCTAACTCTAACACTTCAGCAACTCAGGCCGTGCTTCATCTGAGTGGGGAACTGCTGAGCCGGATTGGGTTACCCTGACCCTGACCCTAACCTGAAGTGCCCCAGCCATTAATCAACAATTTCCCCAATCTGGCTCGGCAGTTCCTCGCCCAAACCAAGCACGGCCTGCGTTGCTGAAGTGTTTGCCAGAACCTACTCCTCTGAAACCGCAATTTATTTTATTTAATCCCTAACATCCTCTCCTCAGCCCGTCTCTCTCGAGGTCATGGCAGCAGCTGATCAGCCTCGGTCCAGCTCAAACACTTTTAGCATATGACTGCAGAAGAAGTTCTCATGTAAATGAGCTTTGGAGTGTTTTATTTCATTCCTTAATGTTACAGCATCACAAGAGCATTGATCCACAGCACCTCTGCTACATTTGGTCTAATGGGGAGTCGAGCATATGACACATTTGCATCTCCGCTTCTATCTCTGAGCCTCCGGCCTGTAGCCTGAAGCTTGCCAGTGGCCATTAAATTGGTTATTTACAGTAAACATTACTATATCTATAAAGTCATTGCCAATGCTTGGTGGCAGGAGTAAAGAGTGTTAGTATTGAAGTGAAGCTATCTGGACTTCTTCCTCTTTTTCCTTCGATGAATGTGGACCAGGGTTTGTTTGTCTAAATGTTAGCACTTTGGAAGAGCTTCACAGCTGTGGGTTCCCAGATCACACGTAGGTTTAACTGAGCACACACACGCACACACGCACGCACACACACACACACACACACACTGCTCACTCAAACGCTGACAGGCAGCCATGTTGGCCTGGCAGCTCAACAACACAAAGCTTTTATCTGTCAGTGGTCAAGCCTGACTGAACCCTCGCTACATTATAGGCACTCACACACACACAGCCTGTCTTTTTCAAACACATACACACACACAACCACACATGCACTTTGAAAAAGTGCCATTTCTATCCTTTTTTTCCCCCTCTTTAAAACCTGGCTCAAATCTGCTCTTTTCCGGAAATTAGCCATCTGTGCTGCCCGTGAGTGACAGAATGTTCATATCAATCCTTCCAGGAGATGATGAGCACCCCGTCTGCACAGACAACACCCACACACACACACAGATACACACACATTCATACACAACCACAGTTCCAGGAGCAAGCCACTCGTGAATGTGTTTTTACCCCGGATAATGGCACGAAGTGAACCTTCCATTTGAAGCAGATGATTTTTGCTCTGAGTCTACGCTCACACACAAACAGTCCTTTCATCCACACGTTTGACTACATGTGACAGAATGCACATGGAAGAGAAACAGAACGCCGGACAAAGACGTCTGGTGCTTAATGAATCTTAGTTAACACCATTAGACTGAAAGATGAGAGCTGTCCGAATGCTCCTTCCTGTGTACGTGCTTGTCTTTTTTTCCACTCCCATCTCTGTCTTCTTCCTCTCTGCCTCCATTTTTTATGCTTGAATTTCGACGAATGGCTTTCATCAGCAAAGCGCATCTCATTAGCAGCGATGATGCGCCGTATGTTGATCATCATCATCTGTGAGTGGACGGATGAGCGATGAATGTCAGCCGTAATGGAGGCGACGACGACGCGTCCCGTAAACCCACCACGACGCACCCACACTAATTACTCCATGTAGCGCTGTTACCGGTGGCGAAATGACTGCAGCGGCCCCCGTAGGAGCAGAAGTGGAAATGACAATCATAATGAAGCATATCAGGTGCATCAGTTGACTAAATGCAAGCTGTGTCGGAAATAAAAAATCACCAGGGCCGCACGTCTGGGGACAGATTTGTGAAAGTATATTCATGATGACTGATAGAGATTACTGTTTGGTGAAAAACTAAAAGGCTTTGGGAATAAACTAACTTAATCCCAGAAGAGTTTGCCTTTGAGGAAAATGTATTCACTGTACTGGTGGCACGGCAGTGACGTGGTTAGAGTTGTGGCCTCTCAGTGAGAAGGTTGCAGGTTCACCTCCTGGCCTTTGTGGAGTTTGCATGTGGTGGTACTCTTTGTGCATGTGTCTATTTTCTCCAGGGGCTCCAGGTAACTTGTCCCTAGGTGGAAGTGAGTGTGAATGGTTGTCTCATTTGTCTCTATGTGTCCTCGTGACGGACTGGAGACCTGTCCAGGTTTCCACTGCCTCACACAGTGACCAGCTCCTTGTGGCTAAAAAGGATTAAATCTGTGATATTTTTGTTTTCAGCTTTCATGTAATGCTCAAATCATATGGAGAGTCTAGTGGACTATTTATAAGACTGAACTGAATACAGACCTCAGACTGAAGAAGTATTTCGGACGAAAGACAAAACGTTTCTACTTAATGTCCAGAGGACCAGACTTAACTTTTTTAGATGCTATTTTTGTCTTTTAAAAATCCCAATGCAAACAAAAAAGAACATTTTTTCTGAACCTGAGGGGATAAATATGGAGTATTTTAAAACTAAAGGCCCTTAAGGAGGTTAAAAATGCTTTAATAAAGCACTTACCATAAATTTGACATTTGTATTTCAGACTTAGAAAGCTTCAAAAGACTGATTAGTTTATGGTAGAAACTGTTTTTTAAAATATTAATTCATTGGCTCTCTGCCAAATTCAGAATGGAGTTTAACATCTTACTTCTAACATACAAACTCTCAACAACCAATCCATCTTATATTACAGATCTTATTGCTCCATACAGTATTTTGCTAACAGAGCACTTAACCTTCAGATTGCAGGTGGTTCCTAGAGTTTCCAAAAGTAGAATGGGAGGCAAAACGTTCAATTAACAGGATCCTCTCTTGTGGAACCAACTTGCAGTTTCTGTCTGTGAAGTTGACAACTTGTCTACTTTGAAGATTAGGCTCAAGTTTTCCCTTTTTGATAAATCCTATGTTTAGGGTTGATTTGGGTTTCCTGAGCTATCCCTAAGTTCTGCTGCTATAGGCTTAGACAACTGGAGGACAAACTGACCACATTTCCTCACTCTGCTGCTGTCTTTACTTTACTGTTCACGTTTGTATCATCCATCCATCCATCCATCCATCCAGCCATCCATTCTCTTCTGCTTATCCGGGGACGGGTCGCGGGGTAGCAGCCTAAGTAGGGAGGCCCAGACTTCCCTCTCCCCAGCCACTTGGAGCAGCTCCTCTGGGGGAATCCCAAGGCGTTCCCAGGCCAGCCGAGAAACATAGTCCCTCCAGCGTGTCCTGGGTCTCCTCCCGGTGGGACATGCCCGGAACACCTCACCAGGGAGGCGTCCAGGAGGCATCCTAACCAGATGCCCGAGCCACCTCAACTGGCTCCTCTCGATGTGGAGAAGCAGCGGCTCTACTCCGAGTCCCTCCCGGATGACTGAGCTTCTCACCCTATCTCTAAGGGAGAGTCCAGACACCCTGCGGAGAAAACTCATTTCAGCCGCTTGTATCCGAGATCTCGTTCTTTCGGTCACAACCCAAAGCTCATGACCATAGATGAGGGTGGGAACGTAGATCGATCGGTAAATTGAGAGCTTTGCCTTTCGACTCAGCTCTCTCTTCACCACGACAGACCGGTACAGCGCCCGCTTCACTGCGGACGCTGCACCTATCCGCCTATCGATCTCACGCTCCAGTTTTCCCTCATTCGTGAACAAGACCCGAGATACTTAAACTCCTCCACTTGGGGCAGGACCTCCTCCCCGACCCGGAGAGGGCATGCTACCCTTTTCCGGCTCAAGACCATGGCCTCGGATTTGGAGGAACTGATCCTCATCCCGGCCGCATCACACTCGGCTGCAAACCGCTCCAGCGAAAGCTGTAGATCACGATCTGATGAAGCCAATAGGACCACATCATCTGCAAAAAACAGAGAAGCGATTCTAAGGCCACCAAAACGGATCCTCTCAACACCTTGGCTGCGCCTAGAAATTCTGTCCATAAAAGTTATGAACAGAATCGGTGACAAAGGGCAACCTTGGCGGAGTCCAACTCTCACTGGAAACGAGCCTGACTTACTGCCGGCAATGCGGACCAAGCTCTGACACCGGTCGTACAGGGACCTAACAGCCCTTATCAAAGGGCCTGGTACCCCATACTCCCGGAGTACCCCCCACAGAACCCCCCGAGGGACGCGGTCGAATGCCTTCTCCAAGTCCACAAAGCACATGTAAACTGGTTGGGCAAACTCCCACGCACCCTCCAGGACCCTGTTGAGGGTGTAGAGCTGGTCCAGTGTTCCACGACCAGGACGAAAACCACACTGCTCCTCCTGAATCCGAGGTTCGACTATCCGATGGACCCTCCTCTCCAGAACCCCTGAATAGACCTTACCAGGGAGGCTTCACGTTTGTATTTGTAATTATTTCAGTCATTAATATGTGCTTTTATTTCCTTCTTTCCTCAATATACCTGGATTGTATAAACTACACCTGGATAATAGCAACTACACCTGAACCATTTACCGATGATACACCTGGATAATAGAAACTACACCAGGTCTAGTCTATGGTCCAGGTGTAGCTGCTATTATTCAGATGACCTAAATAATATGAACTACAACTGGACCATAAAACTATACCTGGTCCATAGAAACTACACCTGGACCATAAAGCTACACCTGGACCATATAAACTACACCTGGACCATAAAACTATACCTGGTCCATAGAAACTACACCTGGACCATAAAGCTACACCTGGACCATATAAACTACACCTGGACCATAAAACTATACCTGGTCCATAGAAACTACACCTGGACCATAAAGCTACACCTGGACCAAATAAACTACACCTGGACCATAAAGCTACACCTGGACCATATAAACTACACCTGGACCATATAAACTACACACGGACCATATAAACTACACATGGACCATACTGTATAAACTACACCTGTACCATAAAGCTACACCTGGACCATAAAGCTACACCTGGACCATATAAACTACACCTGGACCATAAAGCTACACCTGGACCATATAAACTACACCTGGACCAGCCATCCTGGTTGTGTGTTTTTTTCCTGTCCTCTCAAACTCTAGCCAGTTGAGGCAGATTACCACCCGTCCTGAGCCTGGTTCTGGTTCTACTGGAAGTTTTTACCTGTTAAAAATGAGTTTTTTTTCTTCCCACTGTCACCAACATGTTGCTCAGGAAATTCTGACCAAGTGAAGATTCAACACAATCTGCTGGCTTACTTAGAATAACTTTTACCGATTTGCATTGCAAAATGCATATAAATGTTGCCCTGACATGACTGTTGTGAAATGACACTAATAAACTGAACAGTGTAGAAATCTAATCAAGTGTGTTTACATCAAGAGCCTACCAAGTGTTTATTTTAAACCAAACATTTTTAACATTTTTTTTTTATTTGAAGACAAGTGTGAATCACCTTCATTTCTCCTACATTTATTGTTTTTATAAGCACTTAAACATCAGTCTGTTGTTTCTTGTGATGTGACTGTAGGCAGGCTACAATTTAATTAAAAGACATAATACAGTACAGGGGAAAATGGCATTTGTGTTATTTCTGACCATGTGGTGACAGCTTCACATGAAAGAGTGTGTGGGATGCATTAGAGCTGTAAAATGTTGTGATTTACTGTATTTGAATCCTAATTATGATTTATTTAAAAGTCCTGATCAAATGTAATAAATGCCATGCTGCTAGACTTTCATGAATATTCACATGACAAAAGACTTACAGGTTCATCCAAAAGTCTTTATGTGCTGAATGTTTTTCTCTTAATAACTGGTAGAAAATAACTCTTCAGAAATATTTAGCACAGTACTTTCTTAACATCACAGGTGTCTCCCCTCACAGGTGTCAGAAGGAATGCCGACAGAGCATTATTTTTCTATTTTACATGTCTGAGGGCGTTGTGTTGTGATATCACACCTCATGCTAACGTGCTAATTATCGAGCGCCTGGGTAACAAAAGCAGGCGACTCTTGTCCTCTCACTGCTCGCTCTGCTGATGCTGCCATTCTTCAGAGAAAACACCGTCCGTGAAACGGCCTCCGGCCCGAAAACCTGCGGTCAGTCTGCAAACTGTGGGAGGTTTTTGGCTGAGACGACCGTTATTCTTCGGCGACTGTTTTTATTTGTCTTTCTTTACTTTTTGCATCTGTAGCCACACTGCAGGCTAAATTTCTTAACTTTGTGTTGATTTTAGCGAGTTCAAAAAACAACTTCAATAAGATTTGCTTTGCCCGAAACTCTCCGGTTGTTTTGTGTTGCCTCCATCTGTGAATTCCCAGAAGTCTACCGGGCTCTCCGGTTGTTTTGTCTTATCTGAAGTTGTGTGTGAGAGAGAGAGTACCGGAAAGAAAGAAGGAGCGTGCACCTTCGCTCCAGTTTGGAGAGATTTATGAGTGGACCAAACCAAAGAGTCTGAGAGTGTATACAGAGGCAGGGTTTGGGGGGAGAGATTTACGAGTCGCCGTTTGGGTCATAATTCAAAGTTCAAGCTCACATATATCACATTTTGAATCACATAGATTATGAGAGGGAACAGATTTATCATACACAAAGGTAGCACATGTGCAGCCTCCAAAAGAGCAAAGAAAAACAAAAAATACCCACAAACTCACACACCAGATGCTTGTTTCCTTCGAAGGCGGCGTGACTCCTACATGTGAGCCCAGAAATACAAGTTCGGCTGTAAAATATGAGCTAAGAATATAATCTGCATTAACGCAAAAAGTGATTAAAATCAGCTGTTTAATGTCTTTACATAACAGAGAGGAATAAAGGAGAAGGGAGGATTTTTTCCACGTCGATCTGGACGTAAACTTTACTTTTCTGTTTGCAGTGATTTAGTGTTTGGAGCGTGTTGAATATTTCATGCAGCACCGAGGCCACGTCGCTGAAACCTGTTCAGCTCTGAACACACAGGCCCATCTATTTCTGTTCCTGTTTGTTAAATATTAACCACACGTTCCCACTGTCTCCACTACAGGAGCGAGGAGCTGGAACCTCTCTATTTGTGTTGACGTGTCTGAATGTCTACAGGGTTGTCATATTCCTGTTTCTAGTACAGGACATTTATTTGTTTTAACGTTTTGGATGAAATAAATATAAAACCTGCACTGATAAAGTTATTTGTTCTCCAGCCCAGTAATATGAAATCTCCTGCTGTCCTTGGGTCAAACGCTCAGAGTTAAGAAGAGCGAGGCATTTTCACTTAAGGAGAGCAGGAGGCTTAAACGCATTGGGTTCTATTAAAGAAACCAAGAAACAATTTAAAAAATAAGCGTTAAAAAAATGTATTTTGAAAACAGAGTAATACTGATAATTAAAAAAAAAACATCACTGCACTAAAATAATAAATATGTTTTGTAAATCAGTTAAGTAAGTCCTGAAATGATTTTTTTTTCTCTCTGATAAAGTACTTTAATAAAGCAACTTGTCTGTTTGGGAAAATAAAAGATCTGTAAAACAATACACAATGACTTACGTTCAACTTAATCTTTTAATTCGTAATGACATTTTGCATATTGTTTGGACGTTTGAGTTGAAATATTGAGCATTTTTTTTCACTCATTTAGTTTGAAAAATCTGTTTAAAAGAAAAATAAAAACAAGGAAAAACACACCGTTCCCTCCTTTCTAACCTTGCAGTTTACAAAATAACATCAGAAACTGTTGTAGTAATCTATTTTCTTCTTATTGAAGTTTTAGACTTTGTGAAAGAGGAATGTTTGACCTTGTATGTGCCCATCTTCTTCAGTTTCTGTTAAAGTTTCGTTCACTGCTGAGTCTCTGGGACGTTAACCAGCCACAACTTTTACAAATACTGGCCTCTTTTTTGTGTTCACAGCTTGCAGAACTGCATTCTGTGCACATCAATTTTTTTGAAAATTTAAATTATAATAATCTGAAATAGGTTTTGCGCAACCTTTAAAGGGGACCACATATTCAAAATTCACTTTTTAATGTTTTTTTTTACTCAACTTTGGGTATGTACTTCATAAAAAAACAGTCCTAGTGCCCAAAAAATGCACCCAGTGGTTTATTTACTCTAAGTATATTTATTTATCTTTGATAGAAACACTTCGTTTTCACTTCCTGCGGTTTGTGACGTCACAAACCGCAGCCACAACCCACAACCACAACCCACCCGACCTTTGTCCCGCCCCGTCACCTAGCAACCCCTGGTGATGCTCCACCCACTTCAGTATAAAAGAGGTGACGGTTGTTTTTCCTTATTTCATGTCAGCACAATGGCTAAAAATGTCACAGAGTCTAGCCAGCTAACGTGAGCGTTGCGAAGATTCTCTAACCCTCCTGGCCCAGATAATGGCATAGTTTTCAGATGGGAGTCTTGAATGAACAGCGATGCAGCATGTTGCAGTGTGTGTTTGTGTTGGTTTATGTGTCATAGCAGGCCAGACTACGTACCGCTAAACCACATTAACAAACCTGTGTGTGTGTATGTGTGTGTGTGTGTGTGTGCGCGCGCTGATCGAGGGAGACCGCCCCGCTGTTTGTGTGTGTGTGTTTGTGTGTGTCCGTTGCGAGTGACATCCGCTCCCTCCAGCGCGTGCGTACAAGGAGAGGGAGGGAGACGTCAGGGGAGTTGTACATTTATTACAGAGGAAAAATTAAAAATGACACGACAACTTGTACACGTCTGATCTGTCCCACAATAAATACGTCGCGGTCCAGTTCAGCTCAGCTATACAGGGCTCTGGGTGGCAGTAACGCGAGTTCAGACATCCTCGTCTGCCTTTGGAGGGCGGAGTTAATGTAAACAGATCTTTGAAGGGCGTGGCCACGAGATCTCATTATCATAAACCAGTCGTTCAAAACGAAAGTTAAAAATGGCAGAATTAAAAAGGGTATAATTGATTATCTAAGAATTATTTTGTGTATTAAATTGAATGAACATTGTCTGGTAACCCCACAGACACACCATAAAAATTTAAAAAACCTATCTGTGGTCTCCTTTAACATTCTTAGCCCTATTAGTTAAAAACAAAAATTCCCTTACACAAAGACTAACATCAAACTCTTATGGAAGTCCTTCCAACAACGCCAATTTATTATAAAAGAAGTCGAAAGTCAAAGTCAACTTTATTGTCAAAACTGCGATACGTATAGGACATATACAGGATCGAAATTTCATTTCTCTCAGACCCCCGGTGCAACAATAAAATCCCATGAAGCACAAAATCGCAGGAATTAAGATACTCTCAATTGTCAGAACTGCATGCCTCAAAATAGTCCTCTGGAGACTCTTTATATAGAGGGAAGTTGGACGTGGCATCAGAATGTGATCAGACAAACTCCATGTGATAAAACTGCCAAAACAGGTAATCAAATCTTATTTTCTCATTACAGATACTGAACACTATTTTTTTTCCTTTTCTGTTGCTCCACTCCTATACAAAGTCTCATATAATAATTACCTATCATTAGAATGACAAAATACCAGTCTCTGCTTGAGTCTGTCTCTTTGGTCTGAATTTATTTGAATAAATAGGAGCATATCGCACATTGTGCACCCATCGACAAACCATTATAATGTAATACAGCAAATTGTAGCAATGGCCTGTAAAAGCAAAGACCTTGCATAACCTTTGACCTTGATTTCTAACCTTGACCTTAGATCTAAGGTGGGAAAAAATGCAACATCTCATCCCCCCTTGAAGTTGGGGTGATGAGAAGTGTATGTGATGCTCTGTCTAGTGATGATGCATGTGTGCATCAAGTTTCATTAAATATTATTGAGTAGATCAGAAGTTACAGGCTGTAAAGACCTTGTTTTTACTTTGACCTTGATTTGTGACCTTAATCCTGGTGCTGGGGTTATGAGATGTGAATGTGACACTACGCCTGGAGATGACGCAAATGTGCATGAAGTTTTATCAAATTATGTTGAGAAATTTGTGGAGTATACCAAGTCTGCTGATTAAAAAAATCTCAAATATATTGAAAGGAATTGAATAAAATCATATTATTGCAAATGTGTTTATTATTTATTACAAACTGTGAATCACTCTACTCCCATTTTTGTCAACAACTTGAAATAGAGAAAACTTGGCCCATTCTGCAACAACAAACAAGGCCTAACCCCTGGAACAGCAAACGTTTGAGCACTCCTGTGAAAATCCTTGCTTGTGATTTTCCTCATTCAGTTTTTGGCAACAAACGTGAAAATCAAATCACGATAAAAGCTTGCAGAGTGTTTTGTGACATTCAGGGACACAGTCAGAATTGTACAAGAGAGCTTTTCCTCATTCTGCCTCTGAACAGCCAATCTCAACCTTTTATAACAGCACCAAAGGGGGCTGAGTGGTGCGTCGGAAAGCTGACCAACTCACCAGGTATTTCATTGCAGTCTCTGCGCTGAGTTGCGTTCCCCACACAGGGGGTGCTGCTCTGAGCGCCGCAAACCCGACTCCTCGTTTGGAAACCTGAGTCATCACAGGTAGACCACAGAGACCAGGCCATCCAGCCACCTGAACAGAAAAAATAGACAAATCAAAAATAAACTCATGCAACAGGCACCATGTTAAGCTGAGAAGGACCTGGAAACAGTCATGCCCACCCAAGCTGTTGCCATCTGCCCCAGTAACCCCACTGGCCAGCCAAGCAGCCCAAACACACCAAGAAGCATTTGTGATGTCAACAAGATTTCAAAAGCAAACCCAAAAAGTTTGTTTAGTGCATAGCTGAGATGTTTGTCTCCCGAGCCAGGCTTTAGGACTGTTTCCCCGCAGCAGGCTACCAGGCAATCAACAAAAGCTCCTACCCCAGAGGAAAAAAGGAAATCCAACTCTCAGCTCCTCCTTTTGAACTAGACACTCTCTGCACTCATTCGGCCCACATTCAAGACCACTGGAGTGGAGGGAGTGCACAGCACTGCACTGAAAGTCTAAAGAAAAGAGCCGGTTTGTTACTCGGCGTGAACCCAAGTGTGCAGGTTTTGGCAGAGAGGAGCTCGGCGAAGCCCCCCGTTACCTTTCATATCTGTCCCAAGACCACCAAGCAGCTGTTTTGTCTCCAACATCTGCTCCCTTCTTTCTGCGTGAACGTCTAAAAACCAACAAACTCAAATGTGTCAGCGCTCTTGTGTCACAACAGCCCTCTTTGATTGCTTTCATTTTTGTCATCCAGTTAATCTGCTTTCTCATCCCCCGGTACAGGATGAGACGTTAATCAAATGACCTCCAACAGAAGCATCATATTTCGCTGTGATTGACAGCCAGATTGCCTCTAATTACACATGCAAAGAAGGGTTTTCACCAAGAGTGCCCCGATAGATCATTAATATTGTGCACATCAATATCCGAACAGACAAGGAGACAGCTTGGGACTGATGCAGGGTTAACCGGATGTGTTGGTTCACGTCAAACAGGAAAACATTAACTTGATTTACAGAAGGCTGATTAATGTCTGGTGTGGTGGGTGGGGGCACAAAGCCATTAAGTGCCTTTTGTAATTACCAGAGAGGCTGACTGTATGTGTTGCTCTGTGAATGACAGAGTGAGTGATTCAAAATGAAAAGAGGGGACAGCTCAGTAGAAAACAACCTTTTAATTTAGGCAATCTGCAGGAATCGCAAACCATGTGGCTACTGGAGATGAGTTGGCAACTGAAAATGGTAGGTACAATTTTAAGAAAACAAGAAAATTCTTAGATGTATTCTTACATATTCATAATCCAAGCAGAGAGTGATGTGACTATTTATTAAAACAACCTAATTTTGTATGCACGGCTTGCATAACATCACTGTAGGCAGCGCACATTATTTTATTTTCCATCTCTGTCCACATCGTACCTGCCTTGGCCTGTTTTGTACCAACTTTGACAGCTTCCCACTGGAGTACACTTTTAAAAAAACAGACACATTTGGACCAGATTTTAAATAAAAAATACTTATGGTAAATGGAGCTTATTTATACAGTATAGCACTTTCCAGCCCCCTATGAGGGGCCCCAAAGCGCTTTACAATACCAACCATCCACCCATTCATACACATTCATACACCGGTAGTGGCAGACTGCCATGCAAGGCGCCATCCAGTCCTACCGGGAGCAACTCGGGGTTAAGTGTCTTTCTCAGGGACACAACGACACATGGTATGGGGAACCGGGATTCGAACCTCCAACCTTCCGATCGGGGGACGACTGCCATTACCACTACGCCACTTATCGTCCAAGCAGGATTGTTTTATGACCTGGACATTCAGGACTTTGATGGTTTCTGTCATGGAAGCTAAACTTCAACACACAGCTCCAGAATTATTGAAACTAAAGTGAAAAAGATTCAGGACAGGTTTGAAACACATGTGACAACTTTGGAACTATTTAAATAGAAAATTTGTTTAAATTTCAAGCAATAAGACCACAAGCCTTTGCAGAACACAAAATGGATTTGAGAACCACCCCACTGAAAAATGGGCACCATAAATACGTCTTCCATATTTTGAGTTTAAAACCTTACATTGCTTGCACATAGAAGCTGATTATGATACAATATAATGGCTCCCCTAAATTCGGTCTTGATGGCTCCAATTCCCAACAACAAGAAAAAGTGGAGACTTTCGGTTCGGTGGCGGACTGGGAATGTTACACCTATGCCTTCAGTGGTGTCCTGCCTGAATGTATCCACCTCTGTCATTATGATGCCACGGCTACAGAAACCATCAATAATACACAGAAACATGGAATAATAATAATATGGTGCTGCATCACAGAGTTTTTTTCCCATTCAACCTTTATTTATCCAGGTTAATCCCAATGATTCTCGGGGACTCATTTACAAGAGAGACCCTCGTGTAATGAGAATGAATGCTAAAACAAGAAACCCAAACAACACAACTAAACAAACAAACAAACGAACAAAAAGTCTCAACAAAACAAACTGCAGCCACAGCTGCACCTCATACATATTTACCAAGAGCATCAATAGATAATAAATGGACCAAATTATAAAACATTAGAATAAAATGCATTTTACTCTCCAAATGTTTTGATCAGCTGTACACAAACTCCACCCTCCTTTTGTCCTTCAGTCATAGTTCAGCTCCTCTGTCCTGCAGGTCGCCATGGCGTTTCCATTTAAACAATAAGTCCTTTACTTTAAATTAAATACATTTAATTGAAGCTGACGCTGAAAGTCGAGTCTGCTCCATCGTGTTTCTGGCTCAAGTTTTAATTTGCTTGGACCTGTTTCCACCGTGACTCCACCACAAACAAGTGGCAGAAGATGGATGGATCTCATTTGAACTTATCAACATCAGTCTGGAACAATGCCATCCAGGTTTACTGATAAGAAATGGGGAACACTGATTCTTCATAGATCTTGACAATAACAATAATTTTATGATTTTTGTGACTGGAGCTGTGTGAATGCTCTCTCACACACACACACAAACACACAGTTATTACATTTTGATGCCCGCCTATGTGCAGTGCGAGGCAGAACCGATCATTTTCTTTCTGTGCTTAGAGCGCACAAACAAAATTCAATTTTTCTCAACAGTGAGCTCAGTGAAGGCAACAAACTTTATCCAATACGCAGCTTGCAAACAGAACTGGAGGAAAGTAAAACTACATAAAAAATACAAAACATCGGAGGTGCATGAACAGGCATCCTCAGTGAGCTTTCATGACACAACTGAACTGAGACACACACAAAGCAGCAAAAATATCAGTTACAACCAAAGAACGATCGTGCGAAAACAACTGTTTTTAGTTACCGTATTTTCTGGTGTATAGGTCACACCTTTTTATGGGTTTTTTCAAGGCCTGCGACCTATACACCGGTGCAACCTATTTATGGATTTTTCACCATATTTTTAGACCAATTTTTGGCTCAGTTAGGACAGTTTTTCATTTTGGCAGAAAATGGTGCAGTACCACTTTTGTCCACTAGGGGACACTTCCAGAGAGTCCACCGACCGTTTCCAGCTCATGTGTCCAAAAAAAAGCTCATCTGCTCGGATTGACTCTGTCGGCCTCCTGGTCTGGAGGTAACTTCCTTTAGCTCTGTGTTTGTTAGCTATTTGTTTGCAAGATAAGTCAAGAACCACTCAGCAGATTTTTCTGAAACTTATGGTGAATCCAGACCGAATGCGTTTTCTACTGCAGGAACGTCCGGTTTACATGCAAAGTCAATGGTGGACGCGCTTCCAGCCACGTCTTTGCGTCTGGCGTCAGGTCGCGTGCGTGTTGAGCGTGCTGGGAAGCGTTTTTCGTGCACGTGAACCCGCGTCAGCCTCCAAAGCACGCCTCCAACATGCTGAAGATTTTCGCCGTTCAAACTCGTGAACGCGTGTCCGACCAATCAGGAGAGTCGGGTGGAGGAGAAAGGGGGAGTCCGCTATGTGACGCGGAAACGAGGGGGCGGGGGTAATGCGCAGCAATGTGACGTATTGTTTGTGGGACACAGGAAAGACCCGCGAGGTCGTGTACTATGGAAGAGAAACTCATTGTAGCTGTGTGTTCGCGACAATTCCTTCACGACCAGTCAAGTCTGCTCTACAGGGACAAAAATAAAAAGCTCCTTGCCTGGCGGAGTGCAGAGAGGAACTCGGTATACCGGTAAGCTCCTCCCCCCCCCGCCGCCGCAACGCAGCCACAATTTCACGTTCTGGTTTGAACACCACTGGGTCCAGTGCGTCCACTTGCGTGCGTGTTGAGCTTTTTTGCCGTTGAAAAGGCGTTCGGTCTGGATTCACCATTACAGAATGTAATCACTGTATGGACATTTACAAGTGAGTAGTTTTATTAGATGTTTGAGATAAAAAAAAACAATATTTTATTAGCGTTAGCTTCAGTTAGCTTCTGTTTATAACCATACCATACCATACCATTTTATTTATAAAGCACTTTCAACAGGAACAAGTCCACACCAAAGTGCTGAACAAACAAACACGCAACAGGCAACACAGACAATGAAGTACAACACGAAAAACATAAAAACATTGCAGATCATAAATAAAACGATCCAATATAAATCAGCTGGCATTGAAAGCGATGGAGTAGTAGTGAGTTTTTAACCGGGATTTGAAAACTGAGAGGGAGGGGGCCTGTTTGATGAGCAGCGGTAACTCGTTCCAGAGTCTTGGGCCTGCTACAGAGAACGCCCTGTCATATTGCCGGGTTGTCTCAGTGGTGACGCGTTACGTCGGCGGTGACGTAGGTGCGACCTATTTCTGGATTTTTCCAATTTATTGATAATACCGTAATTAGACAATGCGATCTATACACAGGTGCGACATATACAACGGAAAATACGGTAGTTTCATTGGTCAGATAAAAAAAACCAACTTCTATTTATACAGGTAGTCTCAGGCCCCACCCCCCCCAAGAGAGACATGTATTGGGCAGCTATATGAGCTCTTGGGTGTGTTCAGTTTTTTTTTGCAGTACTTTATTTAAGAGTTTTTAAGTTTTTAATACATTAACCAAACTTTAAAAAAGAGAGAAACATGTCAATATCCCTCCCTGACCCACCCCAAAGTGGAAAAATAAAAATAAAAAATCAGGAGAGCAAATATGGTACAATAGTGACTGCACTGACAGACATATGCAGAATCTAATAGAGGCACTGGCATGGTGCCCACATAGGTCAGATAAGGCTGCCAGATTTTAATAAAAGTTGTATAATCACTTCTAAGAGAGCAGGTGATCTTTTCGAGTGGAGCACAGTTATTCATATCTTAAGAACCACCTTGAAATAGGGAGTCCACGTGATGACTATAAATTTTCCTGCAACACAGAGTCAATTCCAGGAACTTCTGTTGATTTGCATTTAATTGTGCACCCAGATTTGTAAAGTCTCCTAATAAACATATTTGCGGATCAAATGTGTGTTCAGGTTAAATGTTTCAGCAGCATGAAGCTCGTTAGCCCGTCCCAAAAAAAATAAAATAATGTATTTGCCGCAGCGTTACATAAGCCGCAGGTGAAAAAAGTAGCGGCTTATAGTCCAGAAATTACAGAAATTTGACAAACAAGGCAGTACAGAAGTGATATGGTAGGGCAAACAATGTGACCTTACCGTCACATGGGTGTGTGTTACACAAGGCCTCCTCGGTGTGCAGACCTATGCAAATGTCTCCTCCATTGGCAGGTGGGGGGCTGTTACAGGAGCGTGTCCGCTGGTAGTGACCTCCACCGCAGCCCACTGAGCACTGAGACCAGGGTGACCAGCAGGACCATGCGCCTTTCACTGTAACACACACACAGTTACATTACTGCACACTGGCTTCATGTAATATAATAATGCTTAAAGGTCACTTTACTCAGAAAAGCTAATCAAATACCGTCAAGGTAAGCCTGGATTCATCTAGAAGACGTCCAATTCAAAATGACTACCACAGCTGATCAACATTAAATACAACAAAAGGGGTATAACCCACTCACTTTTACACATACGGAGCTAAGACTTGGTATGGTAGTGGTCAAGAGTCATCCTCAACACATACTTTGAGCACACATATCATGCTAAATCTTTGTTTAAAACTTTTACAGACTAGGCAGCAGGCCACGTGTGAGGAATGATAGTTTTATCTATTCATGACTTTGTATTGATTTTGCTTTCAGTAAGAAAATGCATAATTTATTATGTCATATAGCTTTACTTTGTTTATATTTTATGTAACTGTACAGAAGGCTACTAAACAAGAACATTTAAAAACTGAACTTCAGCTGATTTTAAGCTCAAGAGATCTTTGATTTTACAGTTGTATAAACTGGACTTGATTAAAATTTGGGATTTTATATAAAAATAAATCACAGTGTGATAAATAAAACACACAACCATAAGAAAAAGAAAACAGAAAAATAGTAAACAGCCATAGTCAAAACGAAAATACAATTAAAATTATTATTTTTTATTCCTCTCTGTTCCAAGATGGTGTAGTGGCAGGGCTTCCGACTTGGGACCCAAAGGACGCGAGTTCGTGCCCCGGCCACTACACACCTTGGAGTGTCTATGAGTGCACACCTAATTCTCCAGCT
>JBBPBX010032996.1:23225-33532 GCA_038048925.1 Garcialebias charrua | reverse complement strand
TATATATATATATATATATACTATATATATACATATATATATATATATATATATACATATATATATACATATATATATATATATATATATACAGGTAGTCCCCGACTTACGAGCGCTCTGACCTACGAGGTTCCGGACTTACGAGCTGGCGAATTTTTGGAAAAAACGCAAAAAATACCGAGTTTTTCTGTGTTTTTTCACCACAGTTCGTTAGCTAAACATGTGGACACACGTTTCCGATCATTTTTATGCACTCGTAAGCAGTTTTTCGATGAAAAACGAGTGTTTGTAGTCGCGCTAGCAAAACCGTTCCAACTTACGAGCGAAATTCCGGACTTACGAGACACGTGGCGGCCGTTCCAAGTTACGAATTTTCGCTTTACGAGCGCCTCGGAGGAACGGAACTCGCTCGTAAGTCGGGGACTACCTGTATATATATATATATATATATATATATATATATATATATATATATATATATATATATATATATATAGTGTTACATCATTTTCAGCCCCCTTTGTGGCATCTGCATTTGGTAGCAGGCCAAATTGACGAAGACCATGCAGAATCATGTAGTATTTTAATTCTACAGCAGAGAAAGCTATGTAGTCTCTGTAATTAGGTATAAGAAAAAATATCAGTACTGATATCGGTTTGATATCGGCCAAATAAGTTTTAACATATCAGCATATCAGCCAAAAATCCAATAGTGTGCATCCCTACTTAAAATATATATTCTAGTATTTTCTTCCGCTGCTTAAAAATATCGGAACATTTTTTTTCCATGAGTTTTTCCCCAAGAAGAAAATGTTAACTTTGTGGACTGTACAAGTGAAATAAACGTCAAAAATGGTTATGATCTTCTTCTTGTGGAAAACTATAAGAGAATACATAAATACAGTATATATACCGTAGTGTACAAATGTAGATGTTTTTTTGTTTTCCTAAAAAAATTTCCTTTAAAGTTTCAGTATGTAACTTTGTAGTGCAGTCTGTAACTTTTCTAACAATATTTTTTTAACATATTTCTTCACTCTGTCACTATCTCCTGACAGACTGATGTTAGACAAAGTTATCTCTGAAAAAAACTATAGTCCCCTTGCTTCTCTATCAGCATTTACATGTATAAAAACACAGAGTAACCCGTCCTTAACCAGCCAATAAAAACAGAGCTTCTCACTTCTCACGCTCCCGCGGCTTATTCTCATTCAAAGAATTGCAAAGCGATGCAAAACTGTTTTGTATGTGACACAAATGTATTAAATATCCCTTCTTCATCCCTGAGCTGGACTTTTCTTTTGTTTTTTTTGGCCAAAAGTCAAGTGATCGCTTCTTCCTTCACTGACAGAAATGAGGAAATGAATGGATTTGTCACGAGCAAATTAAACTCATGTCCAACGTGGCTGCGTGAAGCTCTGCAGATTTCAGGGTGTTTTTTTGTTGCTGGACCAGTGCTTCATGTTTTTATTTTATTTTTTAGAACGTTTTATTAACATATAATCACAGAACTTCGCAGCGGCTGAGACGGGACGTAGTGGAGGCGGAGCATTCCAGGCTGCAGCGCGAGCAAGGTGGAGCTGAGCCAGATATATGGCTCTGAGTGAGGAGGGACCAGAAACGTGTCTCTTTTCAAAATGTTTCTAAGTGCCAGCGTGTTCCAGAAATTACATATTGCACCTTTAACCTGCTCATTTTAGGTTGTTTATGTTAATCGTACAATTCCCGTAACAAATGTTTTTATAATACAGTAATGTTATAGCATTTGTGTAGGCTATATGTAGCATTTGTAAAAGTTGTGGTATGCTTGTGGATCTTATTATACACAAATGTCATTGTACACGTGTGAGAGTACTTTTAAGACTGATTTATCTTCAAAGCACCCTTCCACACAGTGGTGTAGTCTGTGATGCGAGGGCATACGGAGTATACCCACTAGAAAAGCTATAGGGAATTTCAGTATACCCACTTAAAAGTGCCCATGTATCATTGCCAATGATACATGACATGGGCTTGTGTCATTGTCAGCACATTGGGAACATTTTATAGACACATTGAGTTGGTTCAACCTGTTTTATTTTTGTATAATTAATACTTCTGTACTTACTACTTGAACGTATTTTGCTTTGATACTGTTTTATAAATTATATAACGTTTTTAATACAAAGCCAACAAAGTGTGTTGTGCATTTATTCAAATAAAAGCATCAGATTCATTTTGAAACGTTCAATATGCTTAAAAATCATAATAAATTGACGATTACAGTGTACTAACCGGTGTAATTTGGTTTCTAAGCACTACAAAATGTAGACTACACCACTGCTTCCACAGCAATACATAAAAAAACTGGTCAAGATATTTAAAATGTGTAATTTTTTTATAGTTTGTGAGTTGTTTTTTCCGAGTTAAAAGTTTTCACGTTTTGAACTCTCAGGCCTGTTTCCACATTTAATTCGGTGACAGTTATATAAAAGCAGATTTTACGGCTGATAAAGATGATAAACGTTGTTTTGTTCCAACAGGTGCAGGTGAGCACACCTGGAAGGTTTGACCCTGAAAACGCGGCGCCCTTTGATCTCTTTAGAGAGATTGATCTCTTTAGAGAGATTTACCAGCAGCATCGTTCTTTCGTTGTAGTCTTTAAAAAGTGTTAATTTGAAGATTTCTTGCCTGGAGGAGGGAGATGAAGACCAGCAGAGTCCACAGAGGGAGGCAGGAGTCCGGCAGCGGCTTCATGATGCCGCGCGCTCGAGGAGCAGGAACGAGTTACTCTTTATTTATTTATTTTTTTCTACTCTCTTAAAACGTTCATGTCCAAACTTCTCCCTCGCTTTCAAACCCTCTGACTGAACTTCTCTCTCCGTCGAGCTGCGGCTTCATGAAAGTTAAAAAGTGAGGGTGGAAGAGGGAGGAAACTTTTTCAGTTCTCTGTTGGAGGAGGGAGGAGGAGAGTCGCGCGCAGGCGGGAAGTTCAGAGGCGCTCATCATCATCATCATCATCCATGAACTCTCTCTTTAATTTTTTTGGCTCCAGTTTCATCCTGGATGTCTCTTTGAGGACTTCAAGAACTTCGAGGAATCCTCCACGGCAGGAGGATGAGTCACATGCTCTCCATGACCTGAAGGAATTCAGCCCCTGAGTCAAGAGCAAATGGCGTTTCTGCTGCTACAGGTTCACATGAGCAGAGCAAGAAATGACATAAGACTTCAGCCAAATGGGACAAATGCATGTCATGAGTTTCAATGTGTGATGCTGGCAAAGATGCCTTATATACATATAAAAAGCATAAACAAAAAATACTCAGCTTACCTTTTTCCAGATGGGTGGATCCATTTGTAACTGGGACCTGTGTACAGGTAGTCCTCGACTTACGACGTAGATTCGTTCCTACGCAGCGTCGTAAACCGATTTTCAAGGTAAGTCAAAATATACGTATATTGCACCATATACATGTACAGTACTGTATTACCAAGCACTTAGCCTATCCTAACACAGTACCCTACATAATTATCAAAAAACATACATTTGGGAGCCATAATGAAGTGCAAAAAGAGTTAATGGCCTACTTGGATGCTGGTGATGCCATACTCCTCGGTCCATCTGCCGTATTCCGTTTACGACGTAAAACCGCTGTCCACCTCGGCCCAGAGCATTTACAGTAATGGTGAATCCAGACCGAATGTGTTTTCTACTGCAGGAGCGTCCGGTTTACATGCAAAGTCAATGGGGGACGCACCTCCAGGCGCCTCCTGGCGTCTGGCGTCACGTCGCGTGCGTGTTGAGCGTGCTGGAGAGCGTTTTCCGTGCACGTGAACCCGCGTCAGCCTCCAAAGCCCGCCTCCAACATGCTGAAGATTTTCGCCGTTCAAACTCGTGAACGCGTGTCCGACCAATCAGGAGAGTCGGGTGGAGGAGAAAGGGGGAGTCCGCTATGTGACGCGGAAACGAGGGGGCGGGGGTAATGCGCAACTATGTGACGTATTGTTTGTGGGACACAGGAAAGACCCGCGAGGTCGTGTACTATGGAAGAGAAACTTATTGTAGCTGTGTGTTCGCGACAATTCCTTCACGACCAGTCAAGTCTGCTCTACAGGGACAAAAATAAAAAGCTCCTTGCCTGGCGGAGTGCAGAGAGGAACTCGGTATACCGGTAAGCTCCCCCCCCCCGCCGCCGCAACGCAGCCACAATTTCACGTTCTGGTTTGGACACCACTGGGTCCAGTGCGTCCACTTGCGTGCGTGTTGAGCTTTTTTGCCGTTGAAATCGCGTTCGGTCTGGATGTACCATAAGGCCTCCGCCGATGTACTTTTCCACTGCTGCGCCGCTGATTCTGCCGTCCACCTCGGACCAGAGCGTTTACAGTACGTAACGTGTTCCTCTCTGTATTCCTCCACCTCTGTATTCCTCCGCCTCTGTATTATTCCGCTGGCCGCTGCACCGCGTACAGTATACAGTAGTGCTTTAACAGAGTACCCGATTAATCGAGAGGTCGAGTCCTAAACCTTCTATCGAGGTATTTTTGTCCCTCTCGAGTACTCGTAGTGACGTCATCACGTCGCACTGACGTCATTACGTCCCATTTCACATGATCCGAACCGAGCGCGGGGTAGCTTTTAGCTTTTAGTAGACGCTACAAAATGGTTTGTGCGCACGGATGTTAATGGAACAGGCCCAGTCTTGTCAAAAAGGTAAAACAGTTTATAATTTTATAAAATGCGCTACTCATTGAATCAACTTCCTGTTGATTTTCTTTTCTCTGACCACCGTAGATTGTGACAGTAGGGGGCAGTGTTGCATTGCAGGTCACATATAACACCGCTGTTCATAGTAAATGGGAGATGCATCGTAACCACGAAACGTCGTAACTTGAGACCGTTGTAACCCGAGGACTACCTGTACTGTTTATAGTTTTGTTCCACCTCATGCACCACATGTGATGTGAATGACAATAGTTACCTTGACCTTGACTTCTCTTCAAACTTGCACCCTCTACCAGAAGCCTGGGAGCGTGAGGGCTCTGTGCAGAATCTTACCTATTCCCAGGACTGTGCTCTCCTGGACAGAGGTCCCTGAGGTTGTTCCTGGATCTGAGCCCCTCTTCTATGGGGTCACAGCACCAAGCTGACCTCTGACACCTTGACTCTCCGCAACTTCTGCATTTCCTCTTTCAGACCTACATTTCTCCAGCTTCTCATGCTCCTTCTGTAGCTTTCACAATATCTGGTTGATTAGCCATCACCTGTTTGTCAGTCTGGATCTGGAAGTCCCACAGTATTTTAGCCCTTCCATTCTCCACCATCCTTAGTGGCATCTCCCACTTTGACTTTGGGATCTTCAGTCCATGCTCAGTCCAGATGTTCATGTATATTATCGCAGCCACTTGGTTATGGCGTTTCATGGATGCTTTGCCTGCTTGAATCTTCCACCATGTGCTGGACTGTCTCAGAGACATCTTTGGTCTTGTCTGGTATGGTAATAATAATACCGGTAATAATAATGAATTCAATTTATAACGCGCTTTTCATTAGTGAAAATCTCAAAGCGCTACACACATTGAATGCTAAACACATTCATACACCGGTAGCGGCAGACTACCATGCAAGGTGCTTTCCAGTCCTACCGGGAGCAACTCGGGGTTAAATGTCTTGCCCAAGGACACAACAACACATGGTGTGGGGAACCGGGATTCGAATCGCCAACCTTCCGATCGGGGGACGACTGCCATTACCACTACGCCAACTACGCTGGTAGACCCCAGTCTATGAGCAGATTTAGACAAATTATTTTAAAAAGGAATAAAGTGTGATAAATGTCATCTTAAAAACATGTTTTTGGACGTTCAAATAAGGGACACTTAGCAACCCCAATATAAACTTAGCACAAAAAGTAAAAGTAAGGAGTTTATTTCCTCCTAGATGGTTCTACATTTGAAAAAATAAATGAATTTGTGAGTTAAGCAGCAGATTCAACTGTGGGCTGCATCCAGGAAAACTTGCCAGAATCTTCTCTGCCGGTTCCAAACAGCTTTTTCTGCCATTGTCTCTTTTTAACATCACTTATTAAATAATGACTTTCAAATACAAAGTGGCAAAATAATCAGTTTGCTTCTTCACTGGTTGAATTTACAGCTCTTTTGACAGAATATTCAGAACCGGTTCTGACGGCAGTCACACAGCTCTTCACATGTAAAATACAGGTCAGAGAAATTTAAAAAAATTAAAAATGAACCTGTGAGGTGAAAATCTTATGTTGGATTCAAAATGGTTTGTACAATACCTAACACTTAATGTGAGCCATTGTTTTAAAGTGTGTCTCTAAATTAAATTCAATATAATATGAATGCAATAAAATGTACAGTATGAATAATGTCAATATCAAGCGTGACATCTTTATACTATTTTACTTTGAGTACATTGTCAAAATTATTTAAAAAATCATTCATTTCTGTATGTACATTTTAATTAAATCCCTAATTGCTCCCCCAGTGCTTACATAGCTTCCCACAGCTCCACCTGGGTGTTTCTCACATGTGATGGGTTAAATGCAGAGCACAATTTCATAATTGTATGGAAACATACAATGATGACAATACATAGCACTTTCATCCGCAGCCTTTGAAGCAAGTGTATTCATAAACTAACAAGAGCAGTGGTCTGCAACCTGCGGCTCTGGAGCCCCATGTTGGTCCCTCTGCAGCAGTTCTTTCAAGCTTTGTTTTTTTTCTTTTTGCTATTGTTGGGTGTAACTGGGACCCCATAATTTTGTTCCACCTCATGCACCACATGTGATGTGAATGGCAATAAAAATTGACTTGAACTTTGCCCACAATCTGAATTTTATTGGTTGGTATACTAACAACAAATTAGGATTAGTTTTACAAGTTCTCCTGTCATTTCTTTAGCAAATATGTGAATACTAGAACTAATACAATGAGTAAAACATTAAACCACTTTAATTGTATGCTTCATTTCTTTAAAATCTTTTCCACAATCAAAAAAACAAAAAAAAATCACATAGCCTTGCATAGTTCATTGTACTGTATTAATTAAATAAATAAAAAACGATTAAAAACTATTTTCTTTCCTTATTTACAAGAATATAGTATTTTCTTTTGTCTTGAAATGTAAAAATAAATGTTAAAAATCGTTTAGATATTTCTAGTTTTATGTCACACTACTGGCCAAAAATGCACCCTCCAACCAACAAATATAAGTAGCCACCAGTTGAAAATCACAGCTGTTGCAGGTTTTGCAGTAATTTTCACCAGATATCTTTGTTTTAAAGGACAATATCATATTATAAGGAAGGTTTTACTGTCTGTTAAAATTGCATGGTCAAACTTTTTAGCCCTTCACCCCACTCAGTTTGCATCAGCTTGGCTGAAATTTGAATTTAAATTAAAGTTTATAAACTATTTTTATATTTAAAATAAAATCAGAAGCGAATTTAAAAAGTTTTAATGAAAACAAAAAAAACTGATACTAGGTTGTTGTTTTTTTAAATCACTATTTGCTTCTACTTTTTATATTTTTATTTTTTTCTACTTTTTATTACTTTTTATATTTATTACTACTGTTTACATTTACACTACTTTTTTATATCTACACTACTGCTGATCAATATATTATTTTATAAACAATCACAAAGCCTATTTTTGTATTACAGAAAAGAGCTGTAAGAATTATCACTAGAAAACATTACCGTCATCCATCAAGTACATTATTTTATCAACTGAAGTTATTGAAGTTCCATGATTTGGTAGACTATAATATTTTATCAGTTATGTATAGGGCTCAAAATAATGCATTACCTTTAAATATCCAAATGCATTTTGTTAAAAGACAAAGTTGTTATAATCTTAAGGGGACAGAGATGTTTGTAAAACCACAATTCAGAACTAGTTTGAAGGGACGTTCTACCTCAATCCAGGGAATTAGATTATGGAATGGCTTGGAGAATGTAGTTAAAAATGCCAAGTCAATGTTTACATTTAAGAAAATGATCAAAACGAATGTGTTAAAAAAATATATATGAAATAGCGTAATGTGTATTGTATTAGTTAGAAAATTAGAAAGAGTTAGTCATTTTGTACTGTTGGTTGAAGATTATTATTGTTTAATCTGATTGTTGGAAAAAAGGGGCAGATATAATAAGATTTATTCTTCTTTCTGCTACCTTTCATTTTTTTATATTTTGTACATTATCATTTATGGGATTGGCTTATATTGTTTCTTTTGTAAAAAAAAAATGAACAAATTTAATAAACATAAACATAAACATTTTCACTAAAATTTATTTAGCCTTATTGCATATGCCACTTTACCTCTATACCAATATCAACTACCTCATACATATACTGTGTCATTTTATGCTTATGTTTATTAAATGTTTAGTGTTTTAGTGTTGGTGTAACTTTTCATACTTTTATGCAAAAACTACTATGCAAAAACTCAGGACAGTATTACACTTTTATTATTTCATTTTATGCTTATGTTTATTAAATGTTTAGTGTTTTAGTGTTGGTGTAACTTTTCATACTTTTATACTACTATGCAAAAACTACTATGCAAAAACTCAGGACAGTATTACACTTTTATTATTTCATTTTATGCTTATGTTTATTAAATGTTTTAGTGTTTAAATGGTTACTGTTGCACCGAGGGACTGAGAGAAATGCAATTTCAATCCTGTGTATGTCCTGTACATATTGCAGTTTTGACAATAAAGTTGACTTTGACTTTGACTTCAGACAAATCTGTTCCAACATTTAACTGGTCTAACATTTAACATGTTATTTTAGGATATGTGGGTGTATCAATCCCTCTGTTTGAATCCCAACATTTCTCAGATTTGTTAAGTGCTCAGATGAAAGGACTTTATTTACACTGAATGTCTTCCATCACATGTTGGGAGTGTCACTCCAAGTGGAAAGTGACTCAGATCAGCCTGAACATGGGGGGAAAGCTTAAATTAAAAAATGGGACAAATGTCTTAAAGGGGACCACAGATGCTAAATTCACTTTTTAATGTTTTTTTTAACTCAACTTTGGGTATTTACTTCTTAAAAAAACAGTCCTAGGGCCAAAGAAATGCACCCAGCGGTATATTTATATCCACCTTATTCCTACGCCCCATGACGCTTTGCGCGAAATGTGCACACGACTTCCGGTTGACCGGAAACACCGTTTGTTTACATGCGAGTAATACAGTTGAAGACAGTCCAAACTTTGTTGTTTTAGTTCATTAAAAATGTGGGAACACCACTCGTTTTGTTAAAAGAGGAGGGACAAATAAAAAGAAATTACAGATGTTACCTGATCGCGCAGACATAATTTAAAAATACATAAATAGCGAACGCGTTTGCTCCGGCCTCTCGGCTAAGGTTTGTTAGCAGCTATCTCGGCTAAAAATACCGGTCGCGTCTGAGATCTATCGTTTTAAGACAGTAAATCTTCCAAAACTCTCATTAATAAACCCTCCCCGAATAAAAAGATGTTACCTGATCGCGCAGACATAATTTAAAAATACATAAATAGCAACGCGTTTGCTCCTGTCTCTCGGCTAACGTTTGTTAGCAGCTATCTCGGCTAAAAGTCACGGTGTTCTGTAACACCGGTCGCGCCTGACATATATCATTTTAAGACAGTAAATCATCCAAAACTCTCATTAATAAACCCTCCCTGAATAAAAAGAAATTACAGATGTTACCTGATCGCGCAGACACAGCCATAGAGTAGGATGCAGGAACACTCTTTCTTTGTTTTGGGTCCGTGTTGAAAACACTGTTGTTTTAGCCAAAGATTTAGCTTGGTCCGGTTGTTGGTGCAGCCGCGAACAGCACAGCAGGTACCTGAACCCCGGTAGGACATTTCAGTAAACGTTCCGTTTAAACAAAAGCTGTGTTTGCTCCGATAAAATGAATGAAAATAACTTTCAAAAACACCCGCGATCCATACTCCGCCTATGGAATACAGGCACTTCCGGTGTCGGACAGGAAGTACAATGCACATTCGTTTCTACAGTGACACCCCCAAGAATAAGGTGGATACGTTAGGCTGATTGGTAACCTTAAATTGACCCTAAGTGTGAGTGAGAGAGTGGATGGATGGTTGTTTGGTGTGAGTGAGACAGGTCCCTCTTGTAAATGAGTCCCCGTGACTCAACGAGGCTAGCCTGTATAAATAAAGGTTGAATGAATTTACTCTAAGTAGATTTATTTTTCAGGGATATAAATGTCTCGTTTCAAATCCTGCGGTTTGTGACGTCACAAACCGCAGGACAACCCACCCCAACCTGAGTCCAGCC
>JBBPBX010032996.1:0-19529 GCA_038048925.1 Garcialebias charrua | reverse complement strand
TTTTAATGTTTTTTTTTAAACATCTCTGTTTACAAAGTACAGTAAACACTTGATTCAATAATTATTTTAAAGAGCACAGCACAACATGAAGTAGCCTGACCAACAGCTCTCCTTGTGTGAATAGAGCATGCCCATTGAAAACTGCTGGAACTAAGAGCTAAGCTAGCTGCGCACAATACAGGTAGTCCTCGACTTACGATGGCCTCGAGTTATGACGTTTCGCGGTTACAACGCACCTCCCATAAAAATAAAATAAAAAAAATTGATTTTTTTTATTTTGAAGCCGAGTTACGCAGTTTCCGGCAGTTTCCGGTTTAGCGCGCTGCGGAGGCTACAGCTTGCCCTGTACTCTCTAAAAAAGCTAAGTCTGGTCCTCTGGACATTCAAAAAACAAAAAACTTGTTGGAGCAAGCTGGACAGGCAGCAGCTGTGGAAAAGTAGCTGTTTTATGGACGGCGGTTTTACAACGTAAACGAATGGAGAATCCGGAGGAGGGAGGAACGGAGGAAATGGCTTCACCAGCATTCCAGAGTAGGAAATTAACTCTTTTTTCCTTCATTATGGCTCTGAAATGTATGTGTTTTTTGATAATTATGTAGGGTACTGTGTTAGGATAGGCTAAGTGCTTGGTAAAATACAGTACTGTACGTATAAGGTGCAGTTTGGACGTATGTTTCGAGTTACGTTGAAATTCGAGTTACGAGGGAGCGTAGGAACGGAACTCCGTCGTAAGTCGAGGACTACCTGTATGGTTAGCTAAGATGCTACTGACGTAGGACTCTGCTTCTCTCATATCTTAACATCCTAACCCCAACCCAGTAAACAACTGCCCACATTAACATGAAGCTAAGCTAGCTCACAAAACAATGTCTCCCCCTCCTCCCCCATGAGTGCCCTGCCAAGGCAGACGAAAGAGGAGAAACGCTGCATGTAGTGGGGAGTTGTGAAGGTAACCAGGAAAACCCGGAATGAATTTTTAGTGGTTAATTCATTCAACCGTTATTTAGTCAGGTTAGTCCCATTGAGCCTTGAGAACTAATTTACAAGCGAGACCTGGTAAATAAAATTATTATTATTATAGCTATTAATCAAATGGAATGGATTTGTTTACGAAGAAATAAAAACAGTGCTGGGACTGATATTTCTTGGTAAATGTGCGTGTCAGTGGTGGAGAAAGTACTCAAACTCTGTACTTAAGTAAAATTACAAATAAACAGACAAAAATGTTCTCTAGTAAAAGTAGAAGTACCATATTAATATTTTACTTAAGTAAAAGTAAATGAGTACTTGCTTTTAAAAATACTTTAAGTATTAAAGTAAAAGTATTTGCTGAATGTATTACCTAATGCAATGGTCTACAATATCAAGTGTGCCAACTGTATGTATATTTTCTGTAATAAATAAATAGTGTTGAGTCATTTTAATGAACAATGCTGCAGATAATACATGTCTTTATTGAGTTTACTCTGTGACACAGTTCACACTTGGACTTGTGATTCTGTGTGTCAGAATTTCAGGGATGACGTAGAGTTAAATGTCATTAAACAAAATAAGAATAATAAGGAATGATTATACCTTTGAAAGTTTTTATTTAACACAGAGCAAAACCAATGTGTCATTTTAACTGCAGTAAACACATTTAAGTCAAAATTGTCTGTTTGAAAAAAGGAGCATTAGACCTAACAAAGGAACATCTGATCATTTCAACTCGTTTGTCATCAACTCTAGTTAAATTTTAAAAAAGGCGTTCAATACAGAAACAACTGGACTTTTATTTGTAACAGAAAACGTTTCACTTCCCGTCCGGGGAGCTTTATCAATTCAATGAAGCAGGCTGTGAGAGAGTGAAGTTATAACCAGGCTGGGGTGCCACGCACCAACCTATGTACGGTAAATTGAAAGCTAACAAACACATACTTGAGATAGCACATACCTGTGACACATTCAAAGTTCAGCGTGTGGAAGCAGGGCTTACAGAAGACACACACACATCCTACTGTATGTAGAATATGTACATACAGTAGGATGTGTGTGTGTGTGAATGAATATTTTTTAACAGTTGGGGGGACACATCCCCTTCGCATATAATTGTTGCGATGCCTATGAGGAGCAGAAAGAAACAAGGGAGAGACAGTGAAGAGGGAGAATCCTGCTCATCGTCTGAAGTTGGCGTCCACACACACGCACGTGAGCACACACAGACTAAGAAACAGATAAAGGGGATCGACACGCATCCATTCAGATAAGAGAGCGCTGGAGGAGATAATAAGGCCGATTGATGAGACGGACTCTTATCAACCCCATCCAAGCAAGGAAGAGCAAAAATAAAACAAAGTCACATTTCTGCCCATAATTAACACCAATTAAAGTTTGAGTTAAAATCAATTAAATTACAGGTAGTCCTCGACTTACGACGGAGTTCCGTTCCTACGCGGCGTCGTAAAGCGAATTTCGATGTAAGTCCGAACATATGTACATACAAAAAAAAACCATGTACAGTACTACAGTATACAGTTACCAAGCACTTAGCCTATCCTAACACAGTTTTTAAAGACTAGGGAGCAAATTGAATCGTGCTGTCTTCCTCCTCTCTAGCAGGCTCCATTCAGATAAAGGGAGCTGGTTGACTACTGGTAGCTTGCTTTACGGTGGCCTACCTCCGTCCGTCCGTCCGTCCATCCAATATTTGTTTACGACGTAAAACCGCCATAAACCTCTGTCCAGAGCGTTTAATCTCCGCCACTTGTCCACTGCTTTGCTGGTTCTGCCGTGAAGGTCCATCCAGAGCTAGCCTGGTTAAAACCAGACCCTTGCCCTTCACTTCGCTTTGTACTAGGGTCTGGGACTTCTCCCATAGACAACGATTTCTCCGGTAGATTTTTGACCGGACCAATCAGAGAACAGAAGGCGGAGTTTTGTTAGTTTAGCCTGGCGAGGTCCAGGCTATCAGATAAATAGCTCAGAAACCACTCGGTGGATATTTTTTCTGCTACCAGTGTGTAATTATATGGCTCTAATTTACTGACTGTTGGCCTAGATGAAACATTTGAGATAAAATTCGATTTTTTATAATTTATTTTCGTAGCGCACCCGAGGCTGTTTGGAAAATGTCAAACCGAAACAATTTAAATCCAGCAGATTTGACCATTTCGTGAATTGATTTAGGAACTGTTAAGCTCAGGAACACTTCTGATATAACGTCAGCTAAGAAATATATTTTTTCTCAGCAAAGAAATAATAGTTTTTTACCTTGTTTTCTTGAAAATTCCTTCGTGGCGGCAGCCATTTTAACTGACGACGTCAGTCGACGTCGTTCAAAACTCCGCCTTCTGTTCTCTGATTGGTCCGGTCAAAAATCTACCGGAGAAATCGTTGTCTATGGGAGAAGTCCCAGACCCTAGTACGAAGCGAAGTGAAGGACAAGGGTCTGGTTTTAACCAGGCTAATCCAGAGCGGGTCTTTCTGTGTTTTTCCGCTGTTTCTGCCGTCAAAACCGGAAGGAACTCGGAACTCGGCTTTCAAGATAAAAAAATTCAAATTTTTATTTTTATTTTTTATGGAGATGCGTGTCATAACCGCGAAACATCATAACCCGAGACCGTCGTAAGTCGAGGACTACCTGTATTTGAACAAATCCTGAGTTTGGCTCAAAGGTACCCAGACAATTCAGGACCTCAAAGAGTTTCTGTAAGTCTTTGAATTAATATTTAAAGGCTTAGAAATTCTTGAAAGAATGCACGTCACCTGCCTTCTTTCATGAAGGAGATGTAAGCGTGCACGTGAAAAAACTTATGGGTTGTTTTCATACCTCATTGGCTTGGTTAAAACCTGCTGAGTCAATGTTGATGTTGACGTTGATTTGGTCAAATATTAGAAAGTTTGATTCGTCAGCATTTTAAGCCAAAAGATGACCAGATTTGACGATTTAAAATCTATTAGGAAGAGTTAAGACAAAATAAAAACGTTCAGCCGGGTTGACTTTTTTTAACCTTTGTTTAATGTTTGTTTGGCCAATGTTGGGCTGATTGGTAACTCTAAATCCCCAAAAAGGAAGAAGCGGGTAAAGAAGTTTTCATGCTCACACCATGCACAGATGGACCGATGGAGAGTACGTCCAAATGCCTTGATTCATTCAATCCGCAACGGGGGACAAAAACCATAACCCACTTGTCACTGATACTAAACTGCAGCTCTCAGCAGACAGTACAGGGGGAAAAAAAACTTTTATTGATCAACATATTTGTTCCCATTAGCATGTGAATATTTGTATACAGTGTTTATAGCTGCCTGTGTGAGACCTCCCAGCTGCTCCTCCATTGACTTTCACTTTGGCTCGTTCTGGATGTCAGTTTATCAGTCGATTGAATGTCTACCAGCCCTTTATTTATAACACTCTGGATGAAGTGTTGCCGCTTGCTTTTTCATCTTTGCCCAAGAGGCGCACGCATGCAGTGGAGAGTATGTGCGTAGAGTGGGTGGAAGGCCAAGGAAGGACAAGAACGAGCCAAAAATCAATAAGTTTCTACTGAAAAGCTTTGTGCAGCAGGAAGTTAGGCGGCGGGCGAGGACGCAGAGTTCAGGATGAGGACAGAAAATTGAAGAATTCATGCATAGGGAACAGAAAGAGGTGCTTTTTTTAAATTTATTTTTACCTGAAGTGATTTCTCATCTAACTCTTTGGAAAATGGTGTGCCTGTGTAAACTATACACTGCAGAAAAGTCCCTGGAACAAAAACCAGTGAGACAGATGCAGCCACACGATGAAGATCTGGGAGAGAGTTGTGGAAGGAAGGCTTAGACAAGAGGTGACTATCTGTGAGCAGCAGTATGGTTTCATGCCAAGAAAGAGCACCACAGATGCATCTTTGCTTTGAGGATGTTGATAGAGAAGTACAGAGAGGGTCAGAAAGAACTCCATTGTGTGTTTGTGGATTTAGAAAAAGCATATGACAGGGTGCCAAGAGAGGAGGTGTGGTATTGCATGAGGAAATCTGGAGTGGCAGAAAAGTATGTTAGACTGGTACAGGACATGTATGAGGACAGCAGGACATGTATGAGGACAGCAGGACATGTATGAGGACAGCAGGACAGTGGTGAGATGTGCTGTAGGAGTGACAGATAGCTTCAAGGTGGAGGTGGGAGTGCATCAAGGATCAGCTCTGAGCCCCTTCTTGTTTGCTCTGGTGATGGACCGACTAACAGATGAGGTCAGGCAGGAATGGTAAATGGAGCTTACTTAGATACCGCCTTCCAGCCCCCTATGAGGGGCCCCAAAGCACTTCACAGTACCAGCCATCCACCCATTTGTACACAAATTCATACACTGGTAGCTGTAGTCTGCCATGCAAGGCGCCAGCCAGTCCTACCGGAAGCAACTCGGGGTTAAGTGTCTTGCCCAGGGACACAACGACACATGGTGTGGGAACGCGGGATTCGAACCTCCAACCTTCCGATCTGGGGTCGGCTGCCACTACCACTGTGCCACGGCCGCATGGACTATGATGTTTGCAGATGACATTGTGATCTGTGGTGAGAACAGGGAACAGGTGGAAGAGAACTTGGAGAGGTGGAGGTATGCACTTGAAAGAAGAGGAATGAAAGTCAGTCGTAGTAAGACAGAGTACATGTGTGTGAATGAGAGGGAGGCCAGTGGAACAGTGAGGCTACAAGGAGCAGAGGTCACAAAGGTGCAGGACTTCAAGTACTTGGGGTCCACTGTCCAGGAAAATGGGGAATGTGGTAAAGAGGTGAAGAAGAGAGTCCAGGCAGGATGGAGTGGATGGAGAAAAGTTTCAGGAGTGATTTGTGACAAAAAGGTGTCAGCAAAGGTCAAAGGAAAAGTTTACAAGACAGTGGTGAGACCAGCTATGTTGTATGGTCTGGAGACAGAGACATGGACAAAAAGACAGGAGAAAGAACTGGAAGTGTCAGAAATGAAGATGCTGAGGTTCTCCTTAGGAGTGACAAGGATGGATAAGATCAGGAATGAGATCATCAGAGGTACAGCACATGTTGAACAACTGGGAGATAAAGTTAGGGAGGCCAGACTGAGATGGTTTGGACATGTCCAGAGGAGGGACAGTGGTTTGGACATGTCCAGAGGAGGGACAGTGGTTTGGACATGTCCAGAGGAGGGACAGTGGGTATATTGGTAGAAGGATGTTAGAAATGCAGCTGCCAGGAAAAAGACAAAGAGGAGATATCCTATGGATGCAGTTAGAGAGGACATGGAGGTAGTTGGAGTGAGGACAGAGGACACAGAGGACAGAGTGAGATGGAAGAGGATGACTTGCTGTGGCGACCCATGAAGAGGGAAAAGCCAAAAGAAGATGATAAGTTGAAAGTATTTCAAAATTTTCATTGAGGAACATCATTCTGAAATTGTTAGACTATTTTTAGACACAGTTTAGTAAACTTCTGAACCTCTGCCATCTTTACTCTGGTGAGTTTCAACCTCTATAAAAAAATATTTTCATACTCAGCCATCTCACTGACCTGTTGCCAGTTCACCTAATTAGTTGCAAAATGCTTTTCCAACTGTTTCTTATTACATTTGTATTATAAAACAAATACAACAACTAACACTCCATTCTGACTAAATACGAGAAATGTAAAAAAATCTACAACATAAAAGGTCAAAGTGAGTACATGGAAGGAGACGAAGAAAATAATAGTTAAGAAATCACGTCAGCCAGAGTTGATAAACATGGTCAAACATAAATACAGTATGAATAAAGCTCTGCACATGACTATTACGCACACACGCACACGCACACGCACGCACGCACGCACACACACACACACACACACACACACACACTACTGTATTATACCCCCACCAACTTCACAATCACACACACACACACAGTTGTTGTGCACAGCTATGCTTTGTAAGTGTACTCACCTCACCTTTCTTGTTCCTCTCAACCTCTATTTCAATTTCAATATTAAAATGTCCGTGTGTTTTATGGGAGTTGGCCCGTTGCTCCTTGGTGTTTGTTGTTTGCAGGACGGTGAATAAATCAACAGCGTTATCATAATCCACGACGGCCCGGCCTTTTCTGCACCGGCCTGCTCGGTGCTCACTGCAAATTTCTGCCAGCTTTCCCTTTACACAACAACTTGTGTGCATCATTTCTGACATTATTATCACACATTGCCTTGAAAAGTTTCTTATCTGTCTGTTAGCAAAATATTTCATGAACCACTGACAAATGAAACCCTCAGAAGGTAATCATCGGAAGAGTTTCCACAGCTGAATAAGTAATGGAGTCAACTTGATCCAAGATGGCCTGATCTTAGCAAAACTCAAAAATGGCAATCTGTTAAATTCACATGCAGATAATGAGCTAAAGTTTGGTGTAGAAGTGGTTGAAAGTCACCAACACATTGTGTAAAACCTTTGTTTGAATAATTCAATTCAATTCAGTTTATATAGCGCCAAATCACAACAAATCACATCTCAGGGCACTTTACAGGAACATTCACATACATAGAAAAGCCATTTAGTAAAGTTCTCTATCTAAGGAAGCAGCAGACAAGTTGAATCTTGCTTCGTCACAGTCTCCCATCCTGAGCAAGAACAGTGGAGGCAGTGGAAAGGAAAAACTCCCTTTTAAAAAGAAGAAACCTCCAGCAGAACCTGGCTCAGGACAAGCGGCCATCTGCTTTGACGTGCAAGATGAAGTCAGATCAGTTCTATTTCGTGTAAGCTCCGCCCTTTAAAGCTACACCTTAATCCCTTGCGCTTTGCGCCAACACTGAAGACTTCTAGTCCACGCCCACCTGCTAAAGATTATTGCATGTCACGAGGACAAGAGCCCAGAGCGTACAGACTGAGAGAGCAACAGAATCAAAACTTCCAAGTTTAATTAAAGTGATTTATTTACAGTGATAAGATGTATATACAAGGCAGGGATCAGGGAGCCTGTAAATGGAGGGAAACAGGTTATTTTAAAGAATAATGTCCTTTGGTTAGAGATGGTGGAGTTGGTTCCTGGTTCCTTACGGTTGAGGTGGCCAGTTGCAGCTCAGATGAGAAGGCAAAGGGTTTCCAACAGGAGGATCCAGGTAGTAGATGCAGCGGTGATGGTGGAATGAAGAAGGCAAGTGATTGGATGGTGCAGGTGCAGCTGAAGTGGTAGCTTTACAACTGAGTACAAGCATAGAAGGCTCAGGTCATCAGGTAAGAGGTCCAGGCGATTAGACCAAGACAGTACGACTCTGGAAACACTAGGGTTGTACATCTCTGTGTGACAGACGATTCGATTCACATCTAGATACAAAGGTTACGATTTGATTCAAAAACGATTTATTTTAAAAACGGAACGATTCGATTCGATTCGATGCAGTGTAAAAGCGATTCGGTTCGATTCGATTAAACTTCAAATAATTCTACGTTTTAACATTTGTTGATGTACCGGTAGACAAATATTTCATTATGAAAGAAAAAGGACCACTTCTATAAATGTGACATTCTTAGAGCATTTTTAAATTTGTAAAAGTCCACATATATCATATCTAAAAGGGTGCTGTAAAGCACTGGTAAAAATAAAGTAAAAAGCCAAACAAAATAATCACATGTTAAATGTGTTTATTTTTAAACATGGACCTAAAAAGACCAGCTAAAAGAAAATTTCCTACAGAAAATACAGAAAAAATATAAAAGGCACAAATGGTTACAGCAGCATGTAATAAAATAAAAATCACTAGGAAAAAAAACCCAGGAATAAGCTATAAGCACAAAGCTCCTGAGTCCTGTGCAATAACCTGTTGTGCAATAACCTGTCACACAACCTGTAGTTTGGTAGTTATGTGCAATATAGATCATGTGCATTTTAGCTTATATTTCATTACTACCTTGAAATAGTTATTCACACAAATTCATCCTGCTTCACCGTTAAAATTCTACCATGTTGTTTACTATTTTTCTCTTCAGAAACTTTGTAAATATTATAATTACTGTTTCACTTTTTGGTAGTTTATTTTGTACCCTTATTGCATGCTTTAGTATTTCCTGTTTGCTTGTTGTGTGTTTTTTAGCAAGTCAAAATCGTTTTTTCTCATCCTGAGCATTTCATTGTACTAAGTTAACCCTGTGTTAACCTGCATATGACAAATAAACACTTGAACTTGAACTTAATAATACAAAACATAATGCAAGAACAGTACGCCTAACAACAGCAGCACGAACATGAGTTTGTGTGAGCAGGTGGGCACGGATTAATATAAAAACATGCTCTCTGTACCTCTTGACTTCTTCACTGGCCTGGTCCCTCACAGATCTAGCTGCCATCCTCACTTCAAAGTCTTCTCCCAACAGCTCGTCCAGCGCTGACATTTTCTTCTTTTTACAAGGTGGTTCATCATCTGAAATAGAAAACAAGCACCATATATTACTGACTATGTTAGCCATGAAGGGTTTTTTTTACTGACTTTACCATTTTATGTAAAAATCTTCATCTGATGTTCAGAATTTATTTATGTAGGGACTCGTGTATAACATGTGTAAAAGATGTATCATTATCATCATCATCAGGATTATTATTGAACTCTTTCTGTGCGTGCAGATTCTCTCATTATAGTGAATGTGTTTTATGGTAAATGGTAAATGGAGCTTATTTATATAGCGCTTTCCAGCCCCCTTTGAGGAGCCCCAAAGCGCTTTACAATACCAGCCATCCACCCATTCATTCAGACATTCATACACCAGTAGTGGTAGCCTGCCTTGCAAGGCGCCATCCAGACCTACCGGGAGCGACTCGGGGTTAAGTGTCTTGCCCGGGACACAACGACACATGGTGGGCGGACGCGGGATTCGGACCTCCAACCTTCCGATCAGGGGTCTATACTGCCATTACCACTACCCCACGGCTGTATGCTGATACAATGACTGCAGCACAAGTTTAAGACAAAGTCAGCTCATTCTTGATCACAAGTTATAAAACACAAACCTGTATGCTCATCTTGGGTCTGGGGTGTATCATTGCAGACATCCAGATCTCCATTTGCAGGTTCAGTCTGCACTGGACCTCTCTGAACTGAATCCCCCGTTACCTAGAAATAAAACATGACATTACATTTAGTGTACAGTATGGTTAAATGCAGTGTAAACAATCAAAAAACAGTAGGCAGAATAAATCTAGTGACAGCAACAAAACACAGCAGACTGTAACTGAATGCACTAGATGTATTTTGACAGTGTGTTGGGGGATTTACCTTGTGATGCAGGGATGTTGTTTCTGCTGATAGGCTTGTGAATGTCCTCTCTGCATCATGGCTACTGTTGTAGCTTTATGCTTCTTATTAATCTTGTATGGCTGTGGGTCATAGTCATGCAGCTTATATTATAGGTGAAGGCTGAGACAACGCAGTTTGGGTCCAACAACGTGTTTATTCTTCTGTGTAACAACAAGACTGTTCACCCATTCTGTGGGCTCATTGACAGGAGTTATCACTGCTACTGAGGAAGGGCAGGGACTTAAAACAGTGTGGAAGAGATCTTCAAGGCCTGTGTAGCTCGTGAACTATCACTGAGTTGCCCGTAAAATTTAGTGATAACGTTACCCGTCGCTTTGTGTGTGGCAGCTGCATGCTCCTGCTCGTTGTTGTGAGGCTTGAAAAGTTGTTGGTCGAGGTTTGTTGTGCTACCAGTGTACTTCGGAGGTGCGCTGCATAGCTTACAAATAGCGTGGCTTTTGTCGAGTTTTCCGTCCTTCTAGTAAAACCCGAAAACGTTCCACACTTTAGATTTTTGTCTGGCTGATGTGTTGAAAATCTTTCGCGTTGACTCGCTAGTGCGCGCGGCTACTATTTACATCCATGCTCGCTCGTGCTCTTGGTGAGCTATAATAATAATAATAATGTCTTTTCCTGTCATCTGCGTATGTTTCCCATACACAAACGAAATTCGTCTCTGCATTTAACACAACCACCTACCAGGTGGTGCAGTGAGCAGCCCGAAAGCGCCCGGGGAGCTGGAGAAATAGGTGTGCACTCATAGACACCCCAAGGTGGGTAGTGGCCGGGACGCAAACCTGCGTCCTTCGGGTCCCAAGTCAAAAGCCCTGCCACTAGACCATCTTGGCTCATGGCGCATGCGTGAGAATAGCTTCGCTCTCGCGTTGTTTTAGAAACGCATTGTAAACCCAGCAAGTCTCGCGATAACCGGTCCGTGTCTTTTCAACCGGTTCATCTCTGGATTTGTGGCTGGTTGCTGTCGGTTTACGTGGATGCTACCGATGCAACCACATCGCTAGCTTGTCAAACCGGATATCCGGTCGAATCGGTTAATCTATAACAAGCCTAGGAAACACGGAGGAAAAGTACCTGTTAGTAGGTAATGCTCCAGTAGGTAATGGAGATTGCCTGGAGACATATACTCCTGGAGCCAATCATTGGAATGACCATCAGCTGTTGCTGCTCACGGGCTGTTACGTCCACAAGGAACATAAGCATATTTAAGAGGACACGAGACAACAAGAAGGTTTTAAAAAGTTTATTTTCTCCAGCTTTTAACGGTTGCGGACGTGGGTCAGGCAGCCAGCTCCTTCTGTGAAGGAAAATATGAAGAAAAAAAACTGGAGTTCACCTTCAGGTTCCCCGAGTCCCAAACAAAAACAAACTGCAAATAAAAGTTGGACCTGGTGAGCCAGCCAAAAATAACAAAATGACACGGAAAGGGGGCCAACCCCTATAGGGTTTTCGAAGCCCCTCCCAGCATCGGACTACTTGTTTAAACACCCAGCTCTAAAGGTATCAGTAGGCGAAAACCGGACTACCGATCACACCAGGTCAAAATCTACTTAAAAACAGTACCAAACAGTCAGTGCACATCTAAAAACTATTAAGCCCTCCATGGGCCAGCCAAACACAAGCTCAAAGGTTCACTAGAGCCAGAAAGAGCACGCACCTGCTCACAGTAGCTAACTCCCTCAGGAGTGACACCCGAGGGACGGGCGGAGAAACCTTAACCTCCACACCCCCACACCTCGCAACAGATCTCTGCAGCCAGCCTATTTACGTATAGGCAGGCTCTACTGAGTGATCTAATTAGGACTGATTTAATTCCAGCTGTTTTTAACAATGCAGCCAGGTTGGCAGCCAACACAAATAAAACATACTAGGGCTTAAATAATAATGTGCCCTGGCACGTAACACGGGCTCAACCCTGGAGCTCAGGAACCTGGAGAGAAACACTGTAAAGCGTACATTGCAACTGCTAACAAATCTCAAAACGAGCTCAAATTCGATCAACTTCGAGCCAAAGTGGCCTGGTAGTAGCTGAGACTCATTCCTAACACACATAGTCCACAAGATCTAAGATTGAAACTTCGGCCTTTAGTGGGACAGCTGGTACGCATTTCTTCAAAGAATGCTAAGCTTTTCATTTAATATGAATTAATGAAAAAAAGTTAGAAATCTTTCAGTACATACATTTTCAGCAAAGTTGTCTAAGTTTGTGTCTAAGTCCCCAAGTTCTTGTGGTTATGACCTAAGCATAAAAATGCTCGGGTGGCTGGTTAATTCGCCACAAATGACATGAAATCTTGCCCATGGATTATACGCTGGATGTCCTTCCTGATGCAACCACAGACCACCAAGCTACCACAGCCCTCTGTGTGGAGCAGAGAGCTGCTATCTAGGGTGCCCGGGGGAGCAGATGGTGGGGGTTAAGGGCCTTGCTCAAGGGCCCAGAGTGGGGCAAATGAGGGTGGAGGCAGGTGTGGGTGCTTCACATTTCCCACAAACATTCTGATGTCAGTCAGGGGAGTTGAACCTGCAACCTTCCAATCAATGGTCCACCTTTAACCATTGCACCACCACCCCCCTAATAACCCTAATAAAGTGACATGAAGCGCACTGGTTAGATTGATTGTTAGTTTGATTGAATGAATGAATGAAAATTGTGATTTAACCATAAACTAGAGACCAAAGCTATTCATTTTAAATGTGAATGACTTGGTAAATGTGTCAGGACTCCTTAAATGTGTCCTTTTTGCAGATGATACCACATTTTTTTGTTTGGGTAAAGATATAGAACAGATGTTGGAGTTGATGAAGACAGAACTAGTCAAAATACAAACTTGGTTTAAACTTAATAAATTATCATTAAATCTAGATAAAACTATGATATTCAGTAATAAAAAGAAAACTGTTGATGTTCCATTTAAAATTGAGGGTGTTGAGATTTGTAGAGTGAGTGAGGTGAAGTTTTGGGGTGTTATTATTGATGACAAACAGATATGGAAACAACACATAAATTCTGTAAGAATAAAAATAGCTAAATATATTGCAGTATTGTATAAAGTCAGGGAATTATTAAACGATAAAGCTCTGTATTTGTTGTATAACACAATCATTGTTCCACATTTAATTTATTGTATTGGGGCGGCCGTGGTGTAGTGGTAATGGCAGTCGACCCCTGATCGGAAGGTTGGAGGTTCGAATCCCGCATCCGCCCACCATGTGTCGTTGTGTCCCTGGGCAAGACACTTAACCCCGAGTTGCTCCCGGTAGGTCTGGATGGCGCCTTGCAAGGCAGGCTACCACTACCGGTGTATGAATGTCTGAATGAATGGGTGGATGGCTGGTATTGTAAAGCGCTTTGGGGCTCCTCACAGGGGGCTGGAAAGCGCTATATAAATAAGCTCCATTTACCATTTACCATACTGATGTTTGGGGGAAAGTGTGTAAAATAATTACAAAGCCTATTTTTGTTTTACAGAAAAGAGCTGTAAGAATTATGACTAGAAATCATTACTGTCATCCATCAAGTACATTATTTTATCAACTAAAGTTATTGAAGTTCCATGATTTGGTAGATTATAATATTCTATCAGTTATGTATAGGCTCAGAATAATGCATTACCTTTAAATATCCAAATACATTTTGTTAAACGACAAAGTTGTTATAATCTTAAGGGGACAGAGATATTTGTAAAATCAAAATTCAGAACTAGTTTGAAGGGACGTTCTACCTCAATCCAGGGAATTAGATTATCGAATGGTTTGGAGAATGAAGTTAAAAATGCCAAGTCAATGTGTACATTTAAGAAAATGATCAAAAATGAATTGTTAAAAATATATAAATGAAGTAGCGTAATGTGTATTGTATTAGAGTTAAAAAATAGAAAGAGTTGTTAATTTTGTTCTGTTACTGGAAGATTATTTTTGATTGAACTATAATTGTTTGAAAAAAGGGGCAGATATAATAAGATTTTTTTCTTCTTTCTGCTACTTTTCATTTTTTTTTTAAATATTTTGTAGGTTATCGCTTATGGGATTGTTTTGTATTGTACTTTTAAAATGAAGAAATTTTATGAATAAATAAATAAACATTGAGCCCGAGGTGGCCATGTTCCGCGCCTCTATTGTCGAGGCAGCTTATCAGAGTTGTGGCCGCAAGGTTGTTGGTGCCTGTCGTGGTGGCAACCCTCGAACCCGGTGGTGGACACCAGCGGTGAGGGATGCTGTCATGCTGAAGAAGGAGTCCTATTGGGCCTTTTTGGCCTGTGGGACCCCGGAAGCAGCAGATAGGTACCGACAGTCCAAGCGGCATGCGGCTCGGGTGGTTGCTGAGGCAAAAACTCGGGCGTGGGAGGAGTTCGGAGAGGCCATGGAGAATGACTTCCGTACGGCTTCGAGGCGATTCTGGTCCACCATCCGGCGTCTCAGGGGGGGGAAGCGGTACGCGACCAACACCATTTATGGTGGGGATGGCGTGCTGTTGACCTCAACTCGGGATGTTGTGAGTCGGTGGGCGGAATACTTCGAAGACCTCCTCAATCCTACTGGCACGTCTTCCACTGAGGAAGCGGAGCCTGGGGACTTTGGGTCGGGCTCTCCAATCTCTGGTGCTGAGGTCACCGAGGTGGTTAAAAAGCTCCGCGGTGGCAGGGCTCCGGGGGTGGATGAGATTCGCCCTGAGTTCCTTAGGGCTCTGGATGTTGTGGGGTTGTGTTGGCTTACGCGACTCTGCAATATCGCGTGGACATCGGGGGCAGTTCCCTTGGATTGGCAGACTGGGGTGGTGGTTCCTCTATTCAAAAAGGGGGACCGTAGAGTGTGTTCCAACTATAGGGGGATCACACTCTTAAGCCTCCCTGGTAAGGTCTATTCAGGGGTTCTGGAGAGGAGGGTCCGTCGGATAGTCGAACCTCGGATTCAGGAGGAGCAGTGTGGTTTTCGTGCTGGTCGTGGAACACTGGACCAGCTCTACACCCTCAGCAGGGTCCTGGAGGGTACGTGGGAGTTTGCCCAACCAGTTTACATGTGCTTTGTGGACTTGGAGAAGGCATTCGACCGCGTCCCTCGGGGGGTTCTGTGGGGGGTACTCCGGGAGTATGGGGTACCAGGCCCATTGATATGGGCTGTTAGGTCCCTGTACGACCGGTGTCAGAGCTTGGTCCGCATTGCCGGCAGTAAGTCAGGCTCGTTTCCAGTGAGAGTTGGACTCCGCCAAGGTTGCCCTTTGTCACCGATTCTGTTCATAACTTTTATGGACAGAATTTCTAGGCGCAGCCAAGGTGTTGAGAGGATCCGTTTTGGTGGCCTTAGAATCGCTTCTCTGTTTTTTGCAGATGATGTGGTCCTATTGGCTTCATCAGATCGTGATCTACAGCTTTCGCTGGAGCGGTTTGCAGCCGAGTGTGATGCGGCCGGGATGAGGATCAGTTCCTCCAAATCCGAGGCCATGGTCTTGAGCCGGAAAAGGGTAGCATGCCCTCTCCGGGTCGGGGAGGAGGTCCTGCCCCAAGTGGAGGAGTTTAAGTATCTCGGGGTCTTGTTCACGAATGAGGGAAAACTGGAGCGTGAGATCGATAGGCGGATAGGTGCAGCATCCGCAGTGAAGCGGGCGCTGTACCGGTCTGTCGTGGTGAAGAGAGAGCTGAGTCAAAAGGCAAAGCTCTCAATTTACCGATCGATCTACGTTCCCACCCTCATCTATGGTCATGAGCTTTGGGTTGTGACCGAAAGAACGAGATCTCGGATACAAGCGGCTGAAATGAGTTTTCTCCACAGGGTGTCTGGACTCTCCCTTAGAGATAGGGTGAGAAGCTCAGTCATCCGGGAGGGACTCGGAGTAGAGCCGCTGCTTCTCCACATCGAGAGGAGCCAGTTGAGGTGGCTCGGGCATCTGGTTAGGATGCCTCCTGGACGCCTCCCTGGTGAGGTGTTCCGGGCATGTCCCACCGGGAGGAGACCCAGACACGCTGGAGGGACTATGTTTCTCGGCTGGCCTGGGAACGCCTTGGGATTCCCCCAGAGGAGCTGCTCCAAGTGGCTGGGGAGAGGGAAGTCTGGGCCTCCCTACTTAGGCTGCTACCCCCGCGACCCGACCCCGGATAAGCGGACGAAAATGGATGGATGGATGGATGGATGGATGATAAATAAACTACAGAACACCAGTGATCAGAAGTGAACCAAAGTGAATTGAACAAGAGGACCAGCATCACAAAAAAAAAAAAAGGAAGAATTGCATGATCTAAAGCCAAAACATGAATCAATTCCTAATAAATTCAAAACCAAACCTGAAAAAACAGATTTGAACACGTGTTTTGTGCAGAAATGGCAAATCTGCAAACAGGTGTGCATTTTTGTCTCAGAAGCATTTCAAGCCAAAGGTTTTTATTTGATCCTCTTGTTCAGAGTGATGGATTACTTCTGCCCTTTTCTCGTTTTCCCCTTTTTTCTTGCTGAAAACATCAAGAAGATGTAATGCAGCTGACTTTCAATAATCTCACAGATTTAACGGGTTGTGAACACACCGAGGTTTAATCAAACTCGCTGTCAGTTTGTTTGTTTATTTGCAAGTTTACTTGTAACTTGCGTGTTCTGCTTGATTTCTCCATTTCTGCGGCGGCGCTCCGGGCCTTGACAAGCACTGTTTCATCCCGTGGTAATTGCATACACGCCCGTCCCTTACCGTAATTACTCAGTCGCTCATCGCACCCGGGACACGAAAAACAGAAAATGGCCACATCTACCATTTGCAGCGGCGTGTGTCATCTCCACCGTGTTCTGCTCCTTTTTACACCTAGCTTCCGCTCAAACATTCGTTAGCGTTGCTCCTGCTCTCCGCTCGGCCTCGGCCTCCCATCTATCAACGCGGACCGAGGCAAATGGAGCTTTCAGCGGAGAAGTGATAAGGAATCACAGCCACATTAAAACATCTGTCACACCTCCGAAGCCCTGCACCACAGGAGATACAGCTGCTGGTAAGGAGGTGGAAATAAAGCTTAGCTTCATGTTAGTGTGGAGAGACAGATAAGCGTTCACTTCTATATTATTGTGGTCTGTAAAGGTGCAAAGAGTGAGTTTCTCCTTCACCTTTAACTCCTTAGCCCCGTTACATAAATCCCATATACCGTATTTCCGGAATAAAAGTTGCACCGTTATGTAGATCGCTTTGTCCAATTATTGCCAAAAATTTTGAAAAATCCATAAACGGGTCGGACCTTAATATAGATCGCACCTACGTCACCGCCGACGTAATGCGTCATCCACCGCTGACGTGACGCTTCACCGCTGAGACAACCCGGAAATGTGGACCGAGTGTTTAGCTCTGCTGCAAATGTCTGCCACAGGAGCGCACAGCAAGGCTTTAAGAAGATTAACACGGTAAAAACAATTATTTGTTTGCTAAAAATTATAGCTGACATTATAGCACAAGGGTTCCTGAGCTTAACCGTTCCTTAATAAATTCACGAAATGGTCAAATCTGCTGGATTTAAATTGTTTCGCTTTGACGTCTTCCAAACGGTCGCGTGCACTGCGAAAATAAATTATGAATAAATCGAATTTTATCTCAAATGTCTCATACAAGTCAACAGTTTGTGAATGAAACCCAAATAATTACATTCTGTAAGCTGAAAGAAAATCTGCAGAGTGGTTTATGAGCTATTTGCTAAAATATACACGGAAATAAAACGAGGCTAACACGACACGTTTATGCCCATAAAACATTGATTTTTTTTATCTCAAACATCTCATAAAGCTAGTCAGTTGTAAATGTCCATACAGTGATTACTTTCTGTAAGTTTGATAAAAATCTGTCCTGTGGTTCTTGACTTATCTTGCTAACAAACACAGCAAACAGTACCGTAGTTACCTCCAGAGCAGGAGGCCGGGCAGCGACAGAGTCAGTCAGAGCAGAGGAGGCTTTTTTCGGACACATGAGCTGGAAACGGTTGGTGGACTCTCCGGAAGTGTCTCCTAGCGGACAAAAGTGGTACTGCATCATTTTTTGCCAAAATGAAAAACGGTCATATCTGAGCTAAAAATTGGTCAAAAAATATGGGGAAAAAATCCATAAACAGGTCTCACCTCTCTATAGGTCGCAGGGCATGCAATTTAGGCAAAAAACTGACCTATATTCTGGAAAATACGGTAATACTATGTTGGGCTGTGGTAGCTGGTCCATGCTAACAACAATAATCACTTCATTAGCATGCCTGAATAGAGATTTGTTGGTGAGAATTATTGGGCCCTGTTTGTACTAGAACGTTCTCTGAAAACATTAGTGTTTTTGCTGTTTTTGTCTGTGTTTATTTTTCTTCCGGCTCCTCCCTTCTTCAGGGGTCGCCACTGCAAATTGTCGCATGAAGACCTGGTGATTGTTTTTACACCAGATGTCCTTCCTGATGCAACCACAGACCATCGAGCTACCACATCCCTCTGTGTGGAGCAGAGAGCTGCTGTCTAGGGTGCCCGGAGGAGCAGAAGGTGGGTGTTAAGGGCCTTGCTAAAGGGCCTAGAGTGGGGGCATATGAGGGTGGAGGCAGGTGTGGGTGTTTTACCTTTCCCACCCACATTTTGATGTTGTGGGTTTGGGGAGTTGAACCAACGATCTTCCGATTACAAGCCCACCTAGCCTAACCTCTGCGCCACCACTCCCCAAGTGTTTGTAGTTTATTCTGTATGAACAAACACCAGCAACAAAAAATCTGTTTACATAGATCTTCTGTATAGTTTCCATGCCTGGCAAGGAAACTGTCTGAGAGCCTCTCTTCTACAAAATCTTCAGAATCATAACTATGGACTTCAATTTGGTCAGTTGGTCCCTCAACACAACTGATAACATTTCTTCAAAAAGAAGACAGGCTGTAGGCGAGCCGATTTGCCCTGTTGGCATGCACACAGCTGGATATCTCATCGACTTGGAAGACTTGATGACGTGTCTATCTCTGCTGTCATCTGTGGATCTTAAGGACACATATTTAATTGGATTTATGATAACTGGTTCCTGCTTTTTGGATTTGGCTGGTTCCTGGTCTATCAACACACAAGGAAGACGTCGGCGGCTAATCTGGACCTGGTCAGGCTGCCTGCCGTACATGATGGCTTGGTTCATGTCTCGAGAAACCAGACTTTTGGCAGAATGGATCAGATATTGGGGATTATTCTCAGGCACGTTCCATTGGGCAGCACGGTGGCACAACTGGTAGAGCTGCTGCCTCTCAGCGAGAAGGTTGCCGGTTCAAATCCCGGTCCGGGGCCTTTCTGGGTGGAGTTTGCATGTTCTCCCC
>JBBPBX010032995.1:4603-33532 GCA_038048925.1 Garcialebias charrua | reverse complement strand
ACTACAATCTGTGCCCTAATTTCCCCATTCATACAGCACTCTACTAGATCTCTACAAAGAATAATCAGTGCTTTATCACATTCATGTGCAACACACAATGTCGAATGTTGAATCGATTCGGCTGTTTGAAGCTTTCCATCGGATAACTTTTACCAGCAAGACTTTAAAAGGCAGAAACAGCAACTCACAAGTTCTGCCTGACCTAAAATGTAGCCTTGACGATGGGCTTATCTCAACTCCTCCTGGCATGTTTTGAAAAAACAAAGATGCTTTGTCTGTCTCCTCACCCCTCCCTTCCCCAAGGCTGTGGACATATGACAGAACCTCAACCAAGCTGATGATAACAACACCTCTCATTGGGACAATAGCTGGGGGGGGGGTGTCTCTGGACTATTGCTGCGTTCCAGTTGTCTCGTATTCTGGAAACTGGGAAGTGGTAACGTCATTTCCCAAGCTACCACTTGAAAACATGTTCCAGTTCTCCCAGTGGAAAATCAAGATGGACGCACGCTTTGTTTTTGTTGCTGTTTCCGAATATAGTATAATAAATTACTAACCAGATATGCACTCCTGACACAGAACATGTCAGAGGAGGATGATGACCGCCGAAGGTAATTGATTTAATATATATTTTTCTCTAATTCTTTAATGTAAATTGTTGGGAAAAAAGAAAAACTGGCTTTATAGCTAAGAAAACAAAAACAAACATCTTCACTTCACTGTGTGATTAAATACACGCAACAACATTTTAGAACTGTTATTTTAGTAAAAGTTTAGGTGTTTACTTACTGAAGACGCGAGTATCCGCCATCTTGAAATGGAAACTGAGAGTAGAAAAAATTATCCCACTTTACGAGTGGGAGTTTACCACTAGAGCGGGCGTTCCGGTTTCAATCTACCACTGGGAACTGGGAAATTCCCACAATACGAGGTAACTGGAACGCAGCATATGCTACGACTTCCCTTTAAAATTCAATGACTTCACCAGCTATATGTACATGTATCACATCTATTTATGTTGCTATATTGTGGTAGTTTTTTCTTTTTTTATGCCTCAAACCATGCCCTGTCTAGGACACGGTGTGAAAGATTTTTTTAATACCGTCTCTCCTCATGTTTTTCTTCCCTTTTCTCATCTAAGCAAAAATATTATTCTGAAGAATAAGAGGGTCGCACTTTTATAGTAGCAGCTTCGTGCACTCCGCCCATCTTTCAGACGACTGTACGTACATGTTCTTGCTGTACCTCGGTGCAATGACAATAGTTTATTCTGATTCTGATTCTGGAACACATTGGAAGCAATGAGGGGTTCAGTATCTTGCCCAGGAACACTTCAGCATGTGACTGCTGGTGGAATCGAACCCACAACGCTTGCACAGCAAGAGTAACCCACATAGTCATAACAATTTGGCACCACCACATCTATTCACCATTTTGGACACACATTTCTGTGGGATATGGCCACATTCTTCTACCAGCTTTTGGCCCCCAAATGTTTGAGGTTGAGGTCAGGACTGCAGGAAGGTTAAAGGGGACCTCAGATGTATTTTTTAAATTTTTATGGTATTTCTGTGGGATATCCAGACCCTATTCCTTCAATTTAATGCACAAAATAATTATTAGATAATCAATTATACCCTTTTTAATTCTGCCATTTTTAACTTTCGTTTTGAACGACCGGTTTCTTGAAGTCCACGCCCTTCAACGATCTGTTTACGCCCTCTGTAACAGCCAGTATCTGTAATGTGTTGTTGTTTTAAAATTAGCTCTTTTTTTATTACTCATTTGACTTACTGTTAGTGCTAGCTTAAGATAACTTACCGAAACTCGTCTGAGCGCGCCGCCATGAGCTGCTCCTTTTAGCATGAGACCACCCGAATCCGAAGCTAATGTTAGCTTGTTCCTCTTCCGGTGTTCGCCAGCTCCGCTCGTTGCACGCGGAGATTTTGGGAGTTATCGCTGTTCCAGTCAAGACAACACAAAGTTCACCAAGTGTCTCCCGTAAATTAATCCGTAAGGAGAAGGTCCTCGCTGCTGCGAGGCTGCTGCAAGGCTGCAACGAGGCTGTACAATTGAAGCTCCGCTCCATCCGCCAGAAGCAGTGTCCCGTTGCCGCCGGTCCCTATGCCGGGAGTCCGCTCGTTTAATTTTTGCCGGCTGCGCGTTGGGAGCGATCGCAAATACACTAAAAATTGAACTAAAACATAAAAATAACAATTATTCTGTAATGATCCTTGAAGAGTTAAGTGTTAATTGTTCATGTCCTGTTTATGATGCAAGGGTTGTTGGGAAATAAGATGGGGTGGGGCTAGAGGGAGTTTTGGCGGTTCTGTAGAGAGGCTGGGAGCACCTGTTGTGAAGCTGAGGAGTTATGGCGTGGGTCACGGCCAAACAGTGACTCTGAGTTTACTGGCCTGTTATTTGTGCTCTTTAATAAAGTGTTGGCTGAAGCAGAACGTCTGGTGCTTGAGTGACCGCGACAACGTTACACTGGTGTCAGAAGTGAAACTACGAGCTGCCTCTGAAGCGCGCGGCGGAGCAAACTGCAGGTGGAGACATGTTCGCGGACCAGATTAAACGGGAGGAGCTGGAGATGGAAGCCCGGCTGCATTCGACTGCTCACAGAGTGAGAGACACTGCGCTACAAATGTCTGCTGAGGCTGGATTCTCACCAGGTTTGGCTAGATACGAGAACTTTCCCCGCCATGACCGCGGTTTCAGCGGAATAGAATCTAATCTTCGTGACGCGCCATCACGTGACGTAAACAAAGATGGCGGCGCCCAGCGGCGAGAAGTAGCGGCAAACATAAAAACGCCAAAGTTCAATGGAAAGACGCCATGGGAGGTGTTTATTGCTCAGTTTGAACTGTTAGCTGCAGCTGCTGGCTGGGATGAGGAGAATAAAGCACTGCAATTAGCTTTATGCCTGTGTGAGGATGCAGCTGCCTGTTTACTGCTGCTGAGCAAGGAGGAGAGGAGAGACTATGCTGCTCTGGTTGGGACACTACAGAGACGATTTGGACAGTATAACCAGCCTGTGCTGCTGCGATCAGAGTTTCACAATAGACGCAGACAGCCTGCAGAGCCTCTTCGTATCCTGGCCCATGACATTGAGTGTCTCTGCAGAAGGGCTTATGACAACATGCCACCTGCAGTGCAGGCAGAACTAGCTCGTGATCAGTTCCTGCAGGCTCTCAGTCCCAAAGAACTCAGAATACAGACCCAGCTGGCACGTCCAGAAACACTTGGAGCAGCTCTAGAGTTAGCGCTGGAGAGGGAGATGCTGACAGGATCCATTGGTGGAGCTGAGGACGCACCAATAGTGAGAGTACTGTCAGCTCCGGTCGAGCAGCTGGGGAGGACAAGGGGACCACTCAGTACGACGCAGACCGCTGCTCTTCAGTCATCTGGTCCCCAAGTGAACCCACGCCGTCGACCGCAGAGCTGCTGGGGCTGTGGGCAAACGGGCCACCTCATCAGGCAGTGTCCCAGGTTGCAGCCGTGCCGGGAAACGCCCAAGGGCCCGTGTAGGTGGGAGTACACGGGCCTGTGAGACCAACACCCCCAGCCTAGCACCATCTCCACCAGGCACCATCATTGCTGTGGGCTGGACACAAGTGGGCAACTTTTGTCACATTCCAGTGGTGGTCGCCGGGGTGCCTTGTACAGCACTCCTGGACACAGGATCCAACGCAACACTTGTTCGACCTGACATCATCCCTACTGGAGCTACTGTGCAGGCAACTGATGTGCAGCTTAAGACAGTGACTGGTGACCTGGCCCCCATAAGAGGGAGGGGAGTGTTCCAGTTTAAGGTGGGAGATCTCGCTGTGCCTTATGCTGCCTGGGTGGCAGATGTGCAGGACACATGCATCCTTGGGTTGGACTTTCTACGAGCCATTGGTGGTGTGATTGACCTAGGCAGGGGTGCCCTGATACTGCCTGAGGGGAGGAGCGTGCGGCTCGTTTCCCCCTCGTCATGCCCAGCCCCTGAAGCTGTAGCTGCGTACACCGCAGAGACTTTGGCACTGCCACCAGCTGAACATCAAACTGAAGAGGAGGAGAGACTCTCTGCAGTGAGAGAAATCTGGTCCAAGAACTGTGAGGGGCTGACTCAGCAGCAGCAGGAAAACCTATGGCAGGTGCTGTTGGAGTTTAAGGACACTTTTGCACTTAAAGAGAACGAAGTGGGTCTGACACACTTGGTGGAGCACACCATTGACACTGGGGATGCTCGTCCTATTAAAGTGCGTCCTCGCCGCCTTCCCTTAGCTCTCCAGGAGGTTGCTGACAGAGAACTGGGTGAGATGATTGAGACAGGCATCATAGAGCCATCTGACAGCCCGTGGGCCTCCGCTGTGGTGATGGTACCCAAGAAAAACAGCACAAGGATGCGCTTTTGTGTAGACTACCGACCCCTCAATAAAGTTACAAAAAAGGATTCTTACCCTCTCCCCAGAATAGACGAATCGCTGGATTTGGTAGTAGGTTCATCCTGGTTCTCCACCCTGGACCTGCGAAGTGGATACTGGCAGGTGCCATTGTCACCGGAGTCTAGACCCAAGACAGCCTTCTGCACCAACAGGGGACTGTGGCAGTTCAGAGTACTAAGCTTCGGTCTATGCAACGCTCCTGCTACCTTTGAGAGACTCATGGACAGGGTACTGGCTGGGGTCCCACGACAGCAGTGTCTGGTCTACCTAGATGACCTCCTGGTGCACGGAAGCTCCTTTGAGGCCGCTCTGGACTCCCTGAAACAGGTACTGGGGAGAGTGGCTGCTGCAGGCCTGAAACTACACCCAGACAAGTGCCACTTCATGAGGAGGGAGGTAGAATTTCTGGGCCACAAGCTGGGTTGTGAGGGCGTCAGCACGTTGGAGGAGAAGGTCCACACAATTAAGGACTGGCCCACTCCAACGGACCAAGTCCAGCTTAAAAGCTTCCTTGGCCTGGCCTCCTACTACAGAAGATTTGTGAAAGACTTTTCCTCAATAGCTGCACCACTCTTCCGCCTGCTGCAGAAAAATTGCGACTTCACCTGGAACCAAGACTGTCAGCAGGCATTCGACATCCTGCGTAGGTCCCTGACAGAGTCCCCGGTCCTTGCCCCACCGGACCCCAACCTGCCATTTGTCTTGGACACAGACGCCAGTAACGTGGGACTGGGAGCAGTATTGTCGCAGGTTGGACCCAATGGTGAGAGAGTAGTAGCATACTACAGTCGGATCCTGAATAAGAGTGAGCGACGCTACTGTGTTACACGGCGAGAGCTTCTGGCAGTGATGGCGGCGGTAAGACATTTTAAGTACTACCTGTGTGGCACACCATTTATTATCAGAACAGACCATGCTGCCCTCCAGTGGCTGATGTCGTTCAGGGAGCCCGAGGGGCAGGTGGCTCGTTGGCTGGAGGAGCTCCAGGGCTTTAATTTCACTGTGGAACACCGAGCAGGAGCACGCCATTCCAACGCGGATGCCCTTTCTCGCCGCCCATGTGCTGCAGCAGGCTGTCGTCATTGTGAAAAGCAAGAGGAGAAGGAGCTCACAGCAACAGATGGCACAGCGCAGCTCTCGTGCAGGGTGCTCCAAGTGGTGGATGTGACAGAGTGGAGGACAAAACAGGAGCAAGATACCGACCTGCTGCCAATCCTACAATGGCTCGAGGGAGGGCAGCGTCCCAACTGGGATGAGGTCACTGGGCTTTCTGTTGCCACAAAAGGATTGTGGGCCAAGTTTGGTACTCTGAGGTTGAGTGAAGGGGTGTTGCAGCGTGCCTGGAAGGATCCGGCCACTGGGGAGGAGAGGTGGCAGGTTGTGGTGCCGAGATCGCTGAGGTCAGCGGTGCTGGGAGCCAGTCATGGAAGCACAGGCTCTGGGCACTTTGGTGTCACCAAGACCCTGCGCCGCCTCCGCCAAGGCTACTACTGGGGCCAGCAACGGAGGGATGTAGAAGACTTTTGCCGCAGCTGCGACTCCTGCTCCTCGCACAAGGGGCCGCTGGACCAGTCCCGCGCCCAGCTTCAACAGCAACCAGCGGGGGCACCGATGGAAAGAGTGGCTGTGGACATCATGGGCCCGTTTCCACACACTGATAAGGGAAACCGCTATGTACTCACCGCCATGGACTATTTTACTAAGTGGCCGGAGGCATATGCCATCCCAGACCAGGAGGCAGAGACTGTGGCTGACGCATTAGTGGAGGGGATGTTCAGCCGGTTTGGGTCAGCAGAGACCCTTCACAGCGATCAGGGTCGAAACTTTGAATCCAGGGTGTTCACTGCCATGTGTGAGCGCATGGGGATTCAGAAGACTCGCACCACCCCGCTCCACCCACAAAGCGATGGCCTGGTAGAGAGGTTTAACAGGACACTGGCCCAGCAGCTGGCTATCGTAACCTCGGAACACCAGAGGGACTGGGACACCCATCTACCCCTCATTCTCATGGCCTACAGATCAGCAGTCCAGGACTCAACTCAGTGCACACCTGCCCTGCTCATGTTGGGAAGGGAGCTGAGGGCCCCTGCGGAGCTGGCTTTTGGAAGGCCCCCTGACGCTCCAGAGGCACCACCAGGTCCAGACTATGTGAGGAAACTACAGGACCGGTTGGAGTCAGCACATTCCTTTGCCCGGGACCAGCTGGCAAAGGCGGGACTGCGCCAAAAGAGAAATTATGATGTCACCACTAAAGGAAGACACTTCCTTGCTGGGGAGCTGGTGTGGGTCTTCAGCCCAAAGAGGAAAAAAGGTCGTTGCCCCAAACTGGACAGCAGCTGGGTGGGGCCCTGCAGTGTTCTGGAACAAGTGGGGGAGGTGGTCTACAGGGTGCAGTTGCCCCCTAGAGGCAGGAAGGTGGTCCTGCACAGGGACAGAATGGCTCCCTACAGAGGACATTCCTTCCCCGCTTTCCTAGAGGGACGTGTGCAAGGTCCTCGTGCCCATGTACAGTTGGACTCGCAACAGGAGCTGTCTTCACCTCCTGTCCCTACACCTCCTGCCCCTACACCTCCTGTCCCTACACCTCCTGTCCTACACCTCCTGTTGCCTCTCGGAGGCCCAGGAGGCAACGCCAACTGCCTCCCCGCCTTAGAGACTGTGTTGTTCCCTCGAGGACGAGGAACTTTTTGTTGGGGGGGCAGTGTAATGATCCTTGAAGAGTCATGTTAAGTGTTAATTGTTCATGTCCTGTTTATGATGCAAGGGTTGTTGGGAAATAAGATGGGGTGGGGCTAGAGGGAGTTTTGGCGGTTCTGTAGAGAGGCTGGGAGCACCTGTTGTGAAGCTGAGGAGTTATGGCGTGGGTCACGGCCAAACAGTGACTCTGAGTTTACTGGCCTGTTATTTGTGCTCTTTAATAAAGTGTTGGCTGAAGCAGAACGTCTGGTGCTTGAGTGACCGCGACAACGTTACAATACTTTATTTATAAAGCCATTAAAAAAAACACAGCTGCAACAAAGTGCTGTACACATGAAATTAAGAACATATAAACAAAAGATGAGATGAAATCATGAAAAACAACAGTCATGTGTTTAATACAGAAGTGGGTTGAGCCTAACCAGGGGTTGCTAGGTGAGGGGCTGGACTCAGGTTTGAGGTGATTGGCTACGGCTTGTGACGTCAATAACTGCAGGAAGTGTGAATCCAGGTGTATTTATCAAAAATAAATAAATCTACTTAGAGTAAATAAACCACTGGGTGCATTTTTTTTGGCACAAGGACTGTTTTTTTATGAAGTAAATACCCAAAGTTGAGTAAAAAAAAACATTAAAATTGAATTTTGCATCTGTGGTCCCCTTTAATTCCCAAATTCTGGAGGTAGTTTATGATTAATTCTGGTATATAAAGAGAGAGTGCTCTCATGTTGGATGACAGAGTTTGGCTCCAGACTAGAAATATGGAATTGCCACTTGCTGCTGACAGATGCTGAGAATCAGGCACTTTATTTTAGCACCTGGTGTTCCAAAAGCTCAAAACAAGAATCAGTAGCTTTTTGGTGACAGTAGAGACAATTTGGCAAGTTTTTATGGTCACATCCCACACACCACATACTCAACTCCGCTGCTCAACCCACAAATGCATGTGGCACCATTTTAGGGGAAATAAACAGGCATTCCAATGGTATGATCGATTAGTAAGAAGCATTATTACAACCAAGTAAAAGTCAACCAAACACACATTTCCTAGTTGTTTGTACTATATTTATATATTTTTTTACCTGAGAAAAACCCCATCCACACACATACACACACACACACTTAGTGATGTTTATTTAACTTGTTCACATCCGAGCATATAGAGCGCTGTTTTGACATTTTTAGCCACTGGCAGTAAAGGCTTCACTGTCTTTTGGCTCATAAGTTCTGGGACAAGCTTTTATGGATTAACCTTTAACAAACTGATGGAAAGGCTGATGTGTGGAAAAAGAACGGCTCTGCTTTTAAGATTGGCTCATTGATTTTCTTTCATTTATTTTTATAGAAGTCCACAGAAACATTTAAAGACAAATGCAGTCAAACTGTTGGATTGTTGTTCGTCAACCCTAAACATGCACCCAAAGTAACGGAGGAGTTTGTCGGGAGGAAGGAGCGAAAAGTTTTAGAAGGTTCTCTTCAGACTGAAATCTCATTGAGCTGAATTTTACTGAACAAAGATGAGACTAAAAAGGAGAAACTCATTGAAACAAACACAAAAAGAAACTAAAGAGAATAACCTAGGGAAGCTACACAAAATAAGATTGTAAAAGTTTGGCGATGCCAGACCTAAGGGTCACTTCACACTGGATGATGACCCTGCTGGGCTCTCCACAACATGCATTTTCTACTAGACTGTGTGAATCTATTACGCTCTATCAAACATAATAGGGAGCCTGCTGTGTTCCTAAGACTCGTCTGAAGACCTCGCTAACACCCTGCAAAGACCACCCATGTTCTGGAATATTCTTTCTAACATCATAGTGGGGTCACTATCCACTATCCAATGTGAAGTGGGTCTAATGGAGCTCCTAACTGTTCTTATATCTCTTCTCACTAAAAAACATCAAGTTTCTGTCCCAAACAACATCATTTTCATCCAAGCTGTGGAACAAATAAAGATCTATATACTGGGAATAAAGGCTAAAGTGCTAATCTCATATTATTGCTTTGATAAACCAAAGTGTCACATTATAGCAAAACTAGGTACAAATCTTGTTGTTCCCTTTCTTCTTCTTCTTTTGACTTTTCCCTCTTCAGGGGTCATCACAGCGAGTCATCCTCCTCCATCTCTCTCTGTCCTCACTCCAACTACCTCCATGTCCTCTCTAACTGAATCCATATGCAGTTAGGTGCATTGTTGGCTTTCCTCTTTGTCTTTTCCTGGCAGCTGCATTTCTAATGCCCCTTTTCCATTAGTATTTTTAGTACTGGTACAGCACGGTTCGACTCGGCTCAGTACGGCGCGTTGTGTTTCCATACTTTCAGTACTGGTTCTAGTGGGCGGGGTTCAAATTGACGTCACGCGCCTTACCAGCTGGTGACAGTAATGCTGGTGGTAACCCTGAAACAGGTTTCAGTACTGGGTGAGAATTTATTTTGAAGATTCTGGCAAATTAAAAAGAATACAATACGAGCCCTGGGTCGGCAGCACGGAGGGTCTTCTGTGGTGACCGGCAGGGCTCAGAGCCTGGGAGATGATGCCCTGCACGGCCTCAGGAGGCTCCGGTGGAAGCTCCGGCGCAGCTCCATCTAGCTTGCTCTGAATTTTGTTGTCGGCCACCAAGCACAAAAAAACGCCTGCACTTTAGCATTAGACCACAGTGTTGTCATCATTGTTTTAAAAATCTTTAAAATAGGTCAAGTCGCTCCTTGAGTTTGGGTTTTTGCAAATGGTGGATCTTGTTGTTGTGAAAAGTTCTCAATCAACCAGTGACTCCACCCCCTGACCAATCAGTAACTGACAGTGTTCTGACGTCATGTTTTGGTGCCGGTTCAGCCTGGTTGGAACCCCAGAGAAAAGGGTACTGAAAAAGGGACCAGTTCTACGAACCGTTACTAGTGGAAAAGCCTTGGAACCTTGCCAAGTCGAGTCGAACCGTGCTATATCGTTACCAGTGGAAAAGGGGCATAACATCCTTCTACCAATATACCCACTGTCCCTCCTCTGGACATGTCCAAACCATCTCAGTTTGGTCTCTCTAACTTTATCTCCCAGTTGTTCAACATGTGCTGTACCTCTGATTATCTCATTCCTAATCTTATCCATCCTTGTCCCTCCTAAGGAGAACCTCAACATCTTCTTTCATTCATTCAACCTTTATTTATACAGGCTAGCCTCGTTGAGTCACGGGGACTCATTTACAAGAGGGACCTGTCTCACTCACACCAAACAACCATCCACTCTCACACTCACACCTAGGGTCAATTTAGAGTCACCAATCAGCCTAACAAGCATGTTTTTTGGTCTGTGGGAGGAAACCGGAGTACCCGGAGGAAACCCACGCATGCACGGGGAGAACATGCAAACTCCACCCAGAAAGGCCCCGGACCGGGATTTGAACCGGCAACCTTCTCGCTGAGAGGCAGCAGCTCTACCAGTTGTGCCACCGTGCTGCCCAGTTACTTGTTACTTCCAGTTCTTTATCCTGTCTTTTTTGTCAATGTTACTGTCTCCAAACCATACAACATAGCTGGTCTCACCACTGTCTTGTCCATTTCCCTGGATAGTAGACCCTAAGTACTTGAAGTCTTGCACCTTTGTGACCTCTGCTCCTTGTAGACTCACTGTTCCACCAGCCTCCTTCTCATTCACACATGTACTCTGTCTTACTACGGCTGACTTTCATTCCTCTTCCTTCAATTGTATACCTCCTCCACCTCTCCAAGTTCTCTTCCACCTGTTCCCTGTTCTCACCACTGATCACAATGTCATCTGCAAACATCATAGTCCATATTGATTCCTGCCTGACCTCATCTGTTAGTCGGTCCATTACCAGAGCAAACAAGAAGGGGCTCAGAGCTGATCCTTGATGCACTTCCACCTCCACCTTGAAGCTATCTGTTACTCCTACAGTAAATCTCACCACTGTCCTGCTGTCCTCATACATGTCCTCTACCAGTCTAACATACTTCTCTGCCACTCCAGATATCCTCATGCAATATCACACCTCCTCCCTCGGTACGCTGTCAGATGCTTTTTCAAAATCCACAAAGACACATTGGAGTTCTTTCTGACCCTCTCTGTACTTCTCCATCATCATCTTCAAAGCAAAGATGGCATCTGTGGTGCTCTTTCTTGGAATGGAACCATACTGCTGCTCACCTCTTGTCTAAGTCTTGCTTCCACAACTCTCTCCCAGATCTTCATCATGTGGCTCATCAACTTAATTCCCCTGTAATCGCAACAACTCTGGACATCACTCTTGTTTTTCACATTTCACGGCTAAAAGAGGCACCAAATCACCAAATTTAAGAGGTCAAGACAACCATTAGATTTTTTTTTCCCCCACCTAAACTGGTTTTGGTTTTCCACTTCCATGGCAGGCTTGGTTATATTTAGGAAACGTTTTCCTCGTGATGCTGGAAAAATATCACGCTTCGGTTCACGACTTTAACCCAGCTGATTGGATAGGGACAAAAATATGCACTGTTTTGACACATTTGTCTGATGTTTCAGCAGCTGTTGGTACAGTTAAAGGTGGTTCCCTGAAAGCTTCATACTGCTTTGGATTTTGACAAAATATTTAAAATGGGTTTGTTTGTCTTGATCTTATGTCAAAGTGCTGGTCCAACACTTGGGGTAGGTAATTTTAGTAAATGTAATGCATTTATAACACAAAAAGCAGGATACAAAAAAATCAGTACAAAAAGCAAAAAAAAAACTGTTAAAACTGAAATGAATAAGATATCTAGAATTGTTTAACCATATCCTGCACCTCAACATGTTCACAATATATGAATCATTTCCTAATTTTAAAATGAGCTAACACAAATCTTTAAGTACATTTCGAGACAAATACACATGTGGTGCAGTTTTGTACCTGACTGAACTGTGTTTGTCGTCGGGGTCTGCCGCGCTGACCGAGCCGATGATCGTGTTCCTCGCTGCGTCCTCCTTCACCTCCATGACGTAGCTGACACGCTCGAAGACCGGCGGCTCGTCCACGTCCTCCACAATGATCTTGACGGTGGCTTCGTCCCTGAAGGGACCCACGGAGTAAAAACGTGGGTTGATATGGACGTTTTCCACCTGGACACGTAGACTGTACTGACGTTTCTTCTCATAGTCCAGAGGCTGCAAACAAACAAGAAGGAGCTCTTTAACAAGGTAATGCATCCTTTTGCTTATTGAATCAAAACGAAAGCTGCTCTTTGACTTCCTCCATTCGTCCTTTCTTCATTAGCGCTTGAATTTTCATTCATATGCAGCAGCACGTTCTGCTCTTGATTTGGGGGAAGCCAATCTGAGCATCCTGTCACATTTAATTTGAGGTCAACTTTTGTTTTTATTCATTAAACTGTCTCTTAGATCGTCTAATGAGCACGTGTGAGTGGTCTCAGTGTCATCAAGGACACTAACAAGACTGCTGATGGACACACAAAGAGCACAACTTGAAGACATTTCCGCCAACCGATGCTAAATTATGGGACTTGTGTCACATTCCAAAGGAAAAACAAACATGACGGTAACAAGACTGCCATCATTTACCATGACAAGGGGGTTTTAAAACTCCAAATCTAATTAGCTTAGTAAACCACACCACCTTTTCTTCAGCTGCTTAGATGTTTTTCAGCTTGATTTCCTGATCTTCTATGCTCGGCAGCTCAGTAACAATCAATCAATGTTGTGTTTTGATCTTCTCCGGGTGATGTCTGTTCTTTTTGGTGTTTTTCTTCTCTAAATGAAGAGATCAGTATGAAAGATTAGTGTTGTGACAGTGGATCACAAGACTTTGTTGCTGTGTTTCGTCTGACTTGGAAAAGATAAAAGATGAAATGAGCTGCAGAGACAACATCTGCCTTTATGGTTTAAAAGAGTTTATTATTATTTTTTTTTACATGATGAGAAGGAAAAGAAAGTCAAACTGATTTCTGTGTTGAAGCTTATATTTAGTCTACGAGGCTGATCAGAATATTGACGGCATTACAAAGGCCTATGAATATCACCTGCTGCTTTTGATGCCAGAGATTTAAACTAAGATCACTTTATGTACAGAAATGATGGAGTTACAGCCAGTTTGGTCAAACCTTACAAAAATAACATTCTACCTTGAGATTTCCTAAGATTATTCTTACGTAGCTACTACCTCACCACAATTTAACTCATTATCAGGAAGTTAATGGAATTATAAATATTTTTGTGTTGGCTAAAGAATGATTATGACGTCTATATTTCATGTTTTTTCTTTACTTCCCTTCCCTTGACCCTACACTAGAGCTGTCATTTCTAACCTGAACCCAGAGCCCGGCCCAACCCGACCTGGATTGTGACTAGGCCGGGCCATAAGAATGTGCTTAATGTGTGGGCTGGGTTGGTGTTGGGCTTTTTATTGCGTCGGGATGCGTGCGGCCGACGATCCAATATATGCAAACATGGCTTGCTATACTACACCTGCTGCATGCGACCATTTGACCTCGCGCTGACCAGCTGGTTGAAAGAGGTAAAAGTTAATCTTCAGATGGACTACTTCCAGCGATCCATCAGCCCAAATGGACGTTCATTCACCCAATGTATACTGCACACCTGTGGCGGCATTACAGAAAGAGCAGTATGCATAAACTACAGGTGGCATACAATGATGGCATGAGGATGCTGCTTAAGGTGCCGCAATGGAGTAGTGCCAGTCAGATGTTTGCAAATGCCAATGTACCAACTTGTGCAGCTGTGCTTCGTAACCTTATGTACAGATGTATGTGTAGGTTAACAAACTCTGCAAATAGCATCATCTATACTCTGACCAACCCCGTACAGAGCTCGGTTAGGTTCTGTTCAAGTCTGTGGAATCACTGGCGCCTTAAATTATTTGGCAATGGATGAACATTCTATTTTTACTGTGTCTTGTTGATGTTATATTTTTAATTTCTTTTTATTTTTGGTGGTTGTTGTTTTGTTACTATGGACCATATGCATCTGAAATAAAGTTTTGATTGATTGATTGATTGATTCAGCCGCTGCACTCAGCGGATGCACGTGGCCGACAACCATTAATAATAGTCAGTGGAATAAAGTCAAACCGTAATTATTATTTTTATTTTTTTTCCAGGTTCGGACCTGTAATTACTGTTAATTTGTCTGGTCGGGTGGGGATCAGAGATGATGGCTACGGGCTGGGGCCGGGTCGGTTCGGATTATTTGGACCCGAGTGCAACTCTACCCTACACGTTTCTGTTATTGCTTGCTAGGCCAGCACTGTTAAAAAAATTGTTCTTAGTGTATATGCCTGGTTAAATAAAGGTGAAATGAAGAATGAAAATTATCTTGGTCCACTGTCAGCTGGGTTAACTTAAAACAAACACCAGTCAGTTTTAGATGTGAGTCCAATGATAATTTCTGAGGCTTTCAATAAAATCCATCTACCAGTAGGTGTTTATTTAGCCTGGTTAAAACCAGACCCTTGTCCTTCACTTCGCTTTGTACTAGGGTCTGGCATTTCTCCCATAGACAACGATTTCTCCGGTCGATTTTTGACCGGACCAATCAGAGAACAGAAGGCGGATTACTGGACCAATCAGAGAACAGAAGGCGGAGTTTTGAACGACGTCGACTGACGTCGTCAGTTAAAATGGCTGCCGCCACGAAGGAATTTTCATGAAAACAAGGTAAAAAACTATTATTTCTTTGCTGAGAAAAAATATATTTCTTAGCTGACGATGGTGCGTGACTCCTGTTATAAATCCACACGCACACACAGTCTGGTTCATTGAATTGATAAAGCTTTTCGGATGAGAAGCGAAACGTCTTCTGTTACAAATAAAGTCCAGTTGATCTTGAATTGAACGCCTTTTTGATTTCTTAGCTGACGTTATATCAGAAGTGTTCCTGAGCTTAACAGTTCCTAAATCAATTCACGAAATGGTCAAATCTGCTGGATTTAAATAGTTTCGGTTTGACATTTTCCAAACAGCCTCGGGTGCGCTACGAAAATAAATGATAAAAAATCGAATTTTATCTCAAATGTTTCATCTAGGCCAACAGTCAGTAAATTAGAGCCATATAATTACACACTGGTAGCAGAAAAAATATCCACCGAGTGGTTTCTGAGCTATTTATCTGAATAGCCTGGACCTCGCCAGGCTAAACTAACAAAACTCCGCCTTCTGTTCTCTGATTGGTCCGGTCAAAAATCGACCGGAGAAAATCGTTGTCAATGGGAGAAATGCCAGACCCTAGTCCCTAGTCCAAAGCAAAGTGAAGGACAAGGGTCTGGTTTTAACCAGGCTAGTGTTTATTAGATAATTCACACAGAAATTTTAGGTTGACTTAATTTTGTTTTTTTACCCAAAGTTTTTTTTTTGTTTTTGTTGCTAAAATACAATGAGTAGCTCTGACTGTATGTTTTAGGGGTGAGTCTCAGCTACTGTACGGCAAATTCTAGCCAAACATTTGTAAAAGTCATAGAATTACTGTCACTTTCTGTTGGTTTCAGTCAGCTGGCTGTGGGGGCCATCTTGAATCGGGTTAACTCGAAGCTTATCAATTGTAGACATGCATCCATTTCTGCTTTAAAAGTTTCTTTAAAATGTGTCAAAATGTTTATAATATTAGACAGAGTTGTTATTAACATTTTAAACACAAATGTGATATGATTTGTTCTAACTCAGAGTATGTTCCATCTTAAGCTGGACTGAGTTATTGTAGATATAAATCCAAATTTTTACTACTTTTCTGAAAGTTACATGAAAATCCATCCACTCGAGGTATTTGGCTAACAGACAGATACATTAACACACACACACAGAGAGACAAGTGAACAGTATTAAGACACAAAAACCATTCAAATGATGAAATAGACACAATAGCAGCACTTTTTAGGAACACTGTTTTGTGGCAATTTAACAACTTTGCATGATTGCAGAATCTTCTCCTTATTGACTGTGCAAATGTTAATTTATTTTTTATACAAATAAATTGACCGAGTACCTGTCAAGCTGAAGGGAATTCAGCTCGTATTCAATAAGCCAGGCGTCTCTTGAAAAGCATAGAATTTATTGACAGACACAGGTTACAGAATAATCAGAGTTTACAGCATTCAGAATTAAGCTTTTGTGTGTCTAAGGTAATAAAGAAAAATGTAAAAATAAAATAAAATAAAAAAGCCACATCACATAGTTGAAAGATTGAGTTTTGAGACAAAAACTCAAAGAAGCATCCATTCAAAAACAAAAGGCAACTTAGGAAAAAGTTGCTCAAGCAATATCAAAGTTCATGCTCAATAATCCAGGTAAAAACAATCCAACAAAGTTCAGTCAGGTCATCTGGATGGTTTCTTTTCTTTCTTTTTTTGTAGAGACATTTCGTCCTTCGTCCAAAGGACTTCATCAATCTCAACACAATGGTTGCTCAAGCAACCAATGTGTTGAGACATCTAAAGAGAAGCAATATTATTTAAACAAATTTTCAAATTTCACTATGGACAGGCAACCTGTCTCCCGCCTGTCACACAGTGATTGCTGGACATTGGCACCAGTGACCCCCGTGATCCGGAATGAAAGGAGTGGGTAAAGATAATGGATGGATGGAATGTATGTAGAAATGAATATAGAAACTAACAATATTTTAGGATTGAATTGGTATTGTCCAACAAAGCTCTATAAAATAATTTAAAGGGGACCACATATAGGTCTTTAAAATTTTTATGTTATGTCTGTGTGCTATCTTGACAATATTAATTCATTTTAATACACAAAATAATTCTTAGATAATTAATTATACCCTTTTTAATTCTGCCATTTTTAACTTTCGTTTTGAACGACCGGTTTCTGATACTGAGTTCTGAAGTCCACGCCCTTCAACGATCTGTTTACGCCCTCTGTAACAGCCAGTATCTGTAATGTGTTGTTGTTTTAAAATTAGCTCTTTTTTTATTACTCATTTGACTTACTGTTAGTGCTAGCTTAAGATAACTTACCGAAACCCGTCTGAGCGCGCCGCAATTTGCTGCTCCTTTTAGCATTAGACCACCCGAATCCGATGCTAATGTTAGCTTGTTCCTCTTCCGGTGTTCGCCAGCTCCGCTCGTTGCACGCGGCGATTTTGGGAGTTATCGCTGTTCCAGTCAAGACAACACAAAGTTCACCAAGTGTCTCCCGTAAATTAATCCGTAAGGAGAAGGTCCTCGCTGCTGCGAGGCTGCTGCGAGGCTGTACAGTTGAAGCTCCGCTCCATCCGCCAGAAGAGGGTCCCGTTGCCGCCGGTCCCTACGCCGGCGGTCTGCTCGTTTTATTTCTACCGGCTGCGCGTTGGGAGCGATCGCAAATACACTAAAAATTGAACTAAAACATAAAAATAACAATTATACTTTATTTATAAAGCCATTTAAAAAAACACAGCTGCAACAAAGTGCTGTACACATGAAATTAAGAACATATAAACAAAAGATGAGATGAAATCATGAAAAACAACAGTCATGTGTTTAATACAGAAGTGGGTTGAGCCTAACCAGGGGTTGCTAGGTGAGGGGCTGGACTCATGTTGGGGTGGGTTGTGGCTGCGGTTTGTGACGTCACAAACCGCAGGAAGTGAGAAACGAACCGTTTTTATCACAGACAAATAAATCTACTTAGAGTAAATAAACCACTGGGTGCATTTCTTTGGCCTTAGGACTGTTTTTTTATGAAGTACATACCCAAAGTTGAGTAAAAAAAACATTAAAAAGTGAATTTTGCATGTGTGGTCCCCTTTAAAGAATCCAGAAAATGTCACATTTGGCCTGTTTGTAGATTAGAAGATCACTCATGCTTGATAAAATAGAACAATGCCAATAATCCATCCATCCATACATCCATCCATACATACATCCATACATTGATACATACATCCATCCATACATCCATACATCCATACATACATCCATACATACATCCATACATCCATACATCCATACATCCATACATACATCCATACATCCATCCATCCATCCATACATCCATCCATACATCCATCCATACATCCATGCATCCATCCATACATCCATACATACATCCATACATACATCCATACATCCATACATCCATCCATACATCCATACATCCATACATACATCCATACATCCATACATCCATACATACATTCTCTTTTGCTTATCCAGGGTTGGGTCGTGGGGGTAGCAGCCTAAGTACGGAGGCCCAGACTTCCCTCTCCCCAGCCACTTGGGCCAGCTCTTCCAGGGAATCCCAACGTGTTCTCAGGCCAGCTGAGAAACATAGTCCCTCCAGCGTGTCCTGGGTCTTCCTCTGGGTCTCCTCCCGATGGGACGTGTCCGGAACACCTCACCAGGGAGGCGTCTAGGAGGCATCCTGACCAGATGCCCGAGCCACCTCAACTGACTCCTCTCGACATGGAGAAGCAGTGGCTTTACTCTAGTCCCTCCTGGATGACCGAGCTTCTCACCCTGTCTTCAAGGGAGAGCCCAGACATCCTGTGTCTGCAATTGGGTTCTGTCATGCCTACAAAACCTGACAGGCCGCATGTATCCGTGATCTCCTTCTTTCGGTCGCAATCCAAAGCTCATGACCATAGATGAGGGTAGGAATGTAAATTGAAAGCTTCTCCTTTTGACTCAGCTCTCTCTTCACCATGACAGACCGGTACAGCACCCGCTTCACTGCAGACACAGCACCTATCCACCTATCGATCTCTCGCTCTATTTTTCCCTCATTTGTGAAGAAGACCCAGAGATACTTAAACTCCTCCACTTGGGGCAGGACCTCCTCCTCGACCCGGTGAAGGCACTCTACACTTTTCCGGCTCAAGACCATGGCCTCGGTTTTGGAGGAGCTGATCCTCATCCATGTCGCTTCACACTCGACTGTGAACCGCTCCAACGAAAGCTGTAAATCACTATGTGATGAAGCCAATAGGACCACATGAAGGATCAACCCTCGCAACCGGACCAGACAACATCCCAGGGAAAGTTCTGAAGGAATGTGCGGACCAGCTCTGTGAGGTGCTGGCTGACATCTTCACCACCTCACTTTCACTGGAGTCAGTTCCCACCTGCCTGAAGACCGTCACCATCATCCCAGTTCCAAAGAGCTCCACAGTGACTGGCCCTGACCCCGATAGTCACTAAATGTTTTGGGAAACTGGTCATGTCCCACATCAAGACAACCGTCAACATCAATGAGGACCCTCATCAATATGCATACCGCGAGAACCGATCAACAGAGGACGCCATCTCCTCTTTGGTCCACACTGCTCTCACTCACCTGGATCAGAAGGACTCATACGTGCGCATGCTCTTTGTGGACTTCACATCTGCCTTCAACACCATGATCCCCCAAACTCTGATAGACAAACTATCCACACTTGGACTAAGCCCCTCCATTTGTAACTGGGTACTAGACTTCTTAACAAACAGACCACAGTCCGTGAAGATCCACAACTTCTCCTCCTCCACCATAACCCTCAGCACTGGCTCTCCCCAAGGATGTGTGCTGAGCCCTCTTCTGTTCACTCTGCTCACATATGATTGTACAGCCACACATCCAGGCTGTCATATTGTTAAGTTTGCAGATGATACAGCGGTGGTGGGATGCATCACAAACAATGATGAGTCCAGCTACAGACAGGAGGTGGAACACCTGGAGAGCTGGTGCAAAGAGAATAATCTTCACATGAATGTGAAGAAGACAAAGGAGATGATTGTGGACTTCAGAAGGAACAAACACACCCATGCCCCACTGAACATAGGTGGATCTGCGGTGGAGGTGGTCTCCAGCTACAAATACTTGGATGTACACTTGAATGATAACTAGGGTTGGGCATCGAGAATCGAGAATCGTTCGGAACCGGGACTAACTGTCCGGTTTTCCCGGAATCGTTCAAAATATTAATTTGCGATTCCTATTTTCGATGCTAGTTAGCCGACCGGAAGTAGCGCCGCCGAAAACCAACGAAGAAGAAGCCACCGGAAGTGTGCATCTGTTATCGAAAGCGTACTAATTAATAAAAAATGAGCAGTCAGGTCAGTGCAGCACTTGCAATAATTTTCTATCATGCAAAGGAGGGTGGAGAAGTAAAATAGTGTCCCGTCTTTGACGCGCTCCACCGGATTATTTTCGCTTCGTATCCGACCGGAAGTGCAGAGTGGTCCGTCTGCAAAACGCTCCGCCGGACTTTTCGCTAATCGTTATCTCTTCGGCTCCATCAGGTAAATAAATAAACTACGTCTCATACCAACATTAAGGCAGCTAACAAGTTATACTCCGCTTAAAGCGGTAAGTCAGCTCAAATACAAACACGATGCTAACGTTAGCTCGTTTTTTTTTCTTAGACAAACGACCTGAAATGGCTTCAGTGTTCACCAGTGACTGTCCAAGGTAAAAACGTCAGTGTAACTGAATGAAGAATGCCACAAAACAGTTACAGAATATGTTGTGAAAAGCTTGCATCCCTTTTCAGATGTGGATTCAACTCCTGCCATGGATTGCACTTACATTGCACTCAAATCCAACACTTATTAACATTCTTAATCCATTTAAAGTTCTCTGTGTCTTTTAAAATGTCTTAATGTCTCTAGTTTTCAGTATTATAATTTCTGTTTATGTTCTCTTTCATTCCATTATGAGTGAATGTCACAGTTTGAAGAATTATTGAATAGGTTAGTTAGGCAATAACAACAGAGCTAATAATTGTACACATTCTCAGTCTTAAAAATGATTTAATAATCTCTTTTTACTGATAATACTGATAAACCTGTTGTTTGTTTAGGAACTTCCTGCAGTCTGTCCAGAAAGACTCCACTGGAGGAGCTTTTTGCTGAGGAAGAGGCACAACATAATGTCACAGCTCCATGTCCATGAAGAAACAAATGGAGAGAGGGCTGCAGATACCAGGACATCCCACCAGCCGTTCTGTCTGAGGATCCTGCTGCTGGTGGTGGAACCAGGTTAGCCCATCAGTGGGAGCTCAGTAACATGACTGCAGCATCAGACACTGGACAATATTATATGTATAATAATAATATATGTTGGTGAGTCCTCCATGTTGGCTCTAATCTGCCCTGTGAGAAATTCATAGTAAATGTAACAAAAAGGAAAAAGTTCATAGCATTAAATTCAAACAGAAGTTCAAATTATTTCATCCTGAAATAACTCTGGCTAACTACTGTAGCTTTTTTATAACATGGGAGTTAAACTCAAAGTAGTCTCCTCAGATAAATTGTGTTACCATTATTTTTATATTAAAGTTTCTGTTAACTTATTATTTTTATATTTGATTGTTTCTGTTCAGTGCCCTGAGACAACTTCTGTTGTGACTTGGAGCTATACATTATAAATAAACTGAACTGAATTGACATGTCTTTTTTTAACCCCGTCTTTTTTAACCCCGCCTACAAAAAGAATCGGAATCGAGAATCGAAAAGAATCGGAATCGAAACGAAGAATCGGAGTCGGAACCGGAATCGCTCAAATTCAAACGATGCCCAACCCTAATGATAACCTCAGCTGGAGCAACAACACCACCAGCCTGATCAAGAAAGGTCATCAGAGACTCTACTTCCTCAGACGGCTGAGACGAGCTGGTCTGAGCAGCCCAGTCCTCACCTCCTTCTACAGGTGTGCAGTGGAGAGCATCCTGTGCTCCAGCATCAATGTGTGGCATGGAGGCTGCACAGTTGAAGAGAGGAAAGCTCTACAGAGAGTGGTGAAGGCTGCACAGAAGTCTGTTGGAGTCAGTCTCCCCACCATCACAGACATTTACACCTCCAGATGCAGGAAAAGAGCCACCTGCATCATGAAAGACCTCACTCACCCAGCACACTCACTCTTTGCCCCACTCCCCTCAGGACGGAGGTTGAGGAGCATCAAATGTAGAACCACTAGACTGAGGAACAGCTTCTACCCTGAGGCTGTTAGACTCATGAATAAATAAATAATGAGAATAAACACTGCAAAATATCACATCATGCTGATGCTGATCTGTTTTCTTGTTGCTGTGTTCATCTGTGACCATCTGCTCATACAGACTCATGTTCGTGCTGCTGTTTATAATGATGTTTTTCCACTACATTAGGGCTTAGTGTATTACTAGTTGATGTTTCTCTTAGTTAATTCTAGATGTTATTACTGTTTTTCTCTTGCATTTGTTGTTGGATGTAACTGGGACCCCGTGTACATAATCTCGTTTTCATCACATGTACCACATGCGGTGCAAATGACAATAAAGACTCTCTGACTCTCTGACTCTCTCTCTGACATCATCTGCAAAATGCATACACGATCCTCCCAAGGCCACCAAAATGGATCCCCTTTTGACTGCACCTAGAGATGCCAATGTTGTTTAAAAATGTCTTCATTTTATAGTGACTAACTTCAGTTTATCACACTGTGAGTTAAAGCAATAGCCCTTTTCCCCATAACACGTCTGACCAGAGACCCTTTTCAGTTTGATTCATGATGTTAGCCTGCTGCTGTTTCACTTCTGAGCCACTGAGTGACTGAGGTAGTCACAGGGCTGTAACTGTCAGGACGTGTAAGCAGGCATCACGGCTCATATTGTGAAGCAGTGATGGATGATTTGTGCGATCAGTCACAGATTCTCTATGCCTCCTTTGATCCCGCACAGCAAGTCAATGCTTTATTTGTGAACACTCTGATTACATGCTTACATTATCACATGCAGTGCCAGAAGAACCAAAAACTGCAAAACAGACCCACATTGTAACAGAACCTCCGCCATGTTTTACTGCAAAACACAAGAAACCCATTGTTCTGATTTAAAAAAAAGTCTACCCGATAAACATAAACCCAGAAAAACCAAAGGCTTTTCAATTTTAGACTCTTTTCTTTCTCTCCTCGTTTGTTCATTTATTTTTCTTCCGTCTTTCCTTCCTCTCATTTTTATTTATCCCTTTCTCATCTTTCACTTTCCTGTATCTTTTCTGTTTCTCTTTTTTCATTTCTCTTTTTTTCCGTTCTGAATTCCTTCGACATTTATTTAATCCCTTTTCTTTTCTTGTTACCTTCCGTTTCTTTCTTCCCTTCTTTATGTTTTGTTTCCGTCTCGTTCCTCCTTCTTGATGAAGTTAAACCAGGTTGAGTCCCTGTAGCCTTTTTGAAAACATTCAGTCTGATTTTATTCCACAGATTATTGTCTCTACTTGAAATAGTCAGTTTTATGCGATGAAAGCCTCATCAGGAGGTTAATTCAGGTCACACGAATATTAAAATACTTTTTTTGTTTGTTTTTGTTTGAATAAAATGATCTGATTTGTGTCTATTTTAGTTATTTAATATCTTCAGTTATTTTATAAATAAATCCCTACTAAATCTAGTTCCCTTTCAGTCTGGTCTCTCGGTGCAACATACTTGCTATGGGAATTGCGCCCCGGCGCGATTACCTGAAGGAATATACTCACGCCTTTACGGCTAGGGGCGTCAGCGTCGCGCCAAAGGCCCCGCCCTCTGGGTACTTAAGTGGCTTGCGCCCCTCCATCTTTCTCTTTTTTGCCCTTCACCTCGCTTAAACCTGAACTACCTCTTCGCGGGACTTCTCTGTTGCTTCATCGCTCAACCAGAGGTGAGCTTGCTCCCTACACAGAGCGCACAGAGAATTATTCCTGCGTACTACTGGACTAGCTCTCCGGGTGGGCATTCCCCGGAGAAGCTTCACCTCCCCCAAGGGAGTCTGCTGGTAGCAGACCTGCACAGTCTCGGCACCACTCGGCAACCCGTGCCCCACCGCAGAAGCGGCCAGCATACAAGGAGGAGCCCAGGCAAAGACCCCCGCAGGGCCCACCTCGTACCGAGCATGCATGGAGCAAAAACAGGTTTGTCCCCCACCAGGCGACCAAGCACAGGGCCTCCTTGGCGAATCGTGACAACAGACAGAAACGTGCCTGATGAACCAGGTCCACGTTTCCACGGTACAGGGTCACCCGCCCACGTAGTAACGGGAATGATCCCTTCATGTCCAGACTTTGCTTGTAACACAGTACAATCAGTTGGTTTATTTACAGCATGCACAAATCATGCTTTCTCTGCTGTGAGTGACATAAAATCATGTACGTCATTGCACGTGAGCACGAATAAAGTTCATGAAACAGTTCCTCTCTGTTTTATTGACCAAAAAAAACAAAAAAACAAACAAACAAACAACAACACACAATCTTCAGCAAAACAGGTCTTCCTGACCTGCAAGCCATCATAAAGAGAGAGGGCTTTTTCCCCTCTCTCTCTCACGGCCCACGGGGTATTAGCATAATTAATAAACCCCAGCAGAGTGCCTCTGTAATGAGCAGACACAGAGGTGTCTGCGAACCCCCCTCCCCCACACCTCTCAGGAAGACAGGTGGGGAGGGTCACGTGCTCAAGCCCTAGTTCCATTGCGAACAANAAATTATGTCAAGAATTTGGAGCGAAAACGCTGGAGCCTCACGCTGAGCTATACTGTGAACTACCTGCGTGCAGCACGCGCGCGTCGAGCGGCGTTCGGCCCAACGCAGAGCTATACTGGAGCCTTAAGTAAATGCAGTCTTATAAATAGCCCCTTATCATAGTGGATCAACCAGTTTGTTGTTGACATCCAGAACTAGCTGTTCACATGATAAAGGAGGACCATCAGCCTAACGATCAATCGTTAAGGCTCACACAGACTTGGGCGGACTTCAGTCCGCACAGAAACTGTGCACTGTCCGCAGACGGTTGAGACTTAGGCCCTGTTTACACGGACACTGTGTGGGGGAAACGGAACTTGTGGGTATGTTAATTAGGTTAAAAGTTTTGCGTTGACACGGGTGAATTCTGTGGATACGACTCTCCCACCCCCGTCCTCATGACTTCACTGTAGTTACCATGCTGGGCCATTAGATGGTGCTGTGATTTTTGGAACCTTCACTACTGCGCATGCGTGCTGCCTGAGGTAAACAGAGCAGCACGAGGCAGCCTGCCTCATCTGTTTTCCTCTCTGGCTAAAAGTTCAGCTAACTACAAGTTGTTGTCAACAAGTTAAAGCTGGAATTTGGATAAGAGTCAACAGATTTGACACCAAGTGGGACCGCTTCATCTAACAAGCTGCACACCAGTTGCTGACTGGACCGGAACCGCGTCAACATGTCTGACTTTAGTCCGTGAGAATCAGCTGATTTCCAGCAGCGCTACAAGGTAAACAATGTTCTTAATAATGTTTCCTTGTGTTTAGTTCGATCACAGAACAACCAACTGAGGTTTTATTTTTATTTTTTTCCTGCGAGGTCGAAGCTGTTCCACGAAGCGAACCGGTTCGGATGTGGGTCCAGTTTCCACCAGGATGAAAACAACAGAGTCCAGTTCATTAAAGTTCGGTTAACGTGTTTTTAAAAGTGTTCAATTTAATTCTCAGTGTTTGTGACATACAGTTTGTGGTGTTGAATAAATAAATAAATTAAAAATCAACCTGGTGTCTTCATTTTCAGCAGCATGTTAGGCATGACGTAACGAGTCCAGATAGCTTCATTTAGCTCAGATAAATTTAAATATCTCCCACGCTAACATAAATACTGTTTATTATTGTTAAACTGTTAATATATAGCACATTTAGTATGTTATAGTGCAGCGTGACACGTGAAATGTCCGACTGCCTCGTTAACAGACAACTGGATCCAGGCAGCTGGCTCTCTTCCAACACAGATGCAGGTAAGGTGTAGAATAATTAAATATGAGAATCAAAATATATTCCATCAGCTATAGTTCAGAAAGTGGTGCGTGTGTCCACTGTCCAGTCCACCGCCATTGTTAAAATGCCGGCTGTCTGCGCGTGCGTGCTGCGTGCATGTGTTCAAACAAAAGCTCCGCGGGAGATGTTTACATTATCAACGGGGGGTCAGCGAAAAAGATCCACTCTGGAGGCTGGGTTCAAAAACCATTGGAGTCAAAGCCCCCCTCTTTGTGGACTCGTGTCAACGATAAGCAAAGATGCAGAGAGAAAGGAGCGGTTCCACTCAAAATATGTGCCGTGTAAACAGGGCCTTAATACTCGAGCGTCCACCCTGAGTGGCTGTAGCCAGCCCCCACAGGCAAGGGGTGTACCTTCGGAACAAATTGAGGTCACCGGCTGGTCATTTGCTGACACACCTACTGGATTGATTGACAGGTTGCAAAAAAACCACAAAAAAAAACCTAGTGCTGGCACCACCAGCCGCAGCGGTGTTCTGTGTTTGCATGTTGTTAATAAAAAGTTCTAAAAACAAAACAAACTGGGAGCGCTAGTCCTGCAGCCCACACATCAAACCAGCCCACCGGCAAATCTCCAGACCCTCCCACAGCCATGCTGGACCTGATTTTAATTCTCTCGTGACAAATTGCTTCATTTCTCACAGTTTCCGTCATGACATCAATGGAGGAGGAAGACAAATCTTGCCTTTTGGAAAAACAAAACAAAAGAAAAGGCCATTAAACCAGATCAGGGATGAAGAAGGGGAATTTAACACATTGGTGTTGCATACAAAACAGTCCGTCGCCGGGCAGTTTATTGTGCGACACGAGTACACGTATGGGGTCGTAAAAATTGATCTTTGCACAGACATACCCTACGGCCGTCTGCTTTGAGACTAATCCGATACGCACAGACCTCCGTGGACTGAGGTACGCCCGAGTATACCGGAGCCTTTTGTGTTCTGATGGCTGCTTGCTATTCATAGAGGGCTGAGGGATCCTAACAATAACAGCATTGTAAGAGGGGGAAAATTGGACATGGAGGCCTCCGCCCTTGTTTAATGATTAAACACAGACTAAGTGACAAGTGATTCACTTTTGGAGTCAACCTGATTCAAGATGGCATCACAGACAATTGACCTTAAAATCACAAAAATGGCTATAACTCAGTTTCACACATATTGACCTAAAATTTGGTGTAGTAGTAGCCAAGAGTCTCATGAGATTGTGCATAGCTTTATTTTTTGATGATCGACCAAAATGGCTGCAATTCTGTCATTTCTCAACAATAATAGATCTTAGTGTAAAACTCTGCTCTTATGTTGGGAAATACTCTCTCTTGTAAATGAGTCCCCGAGGCTCAATGGGATTAACCTGTCTAAATAAAGGTTGAATGTCAGAGTCAGAGAGATTTACCGGTATATGCCGAAATATATGGTATTTGTCATACACATACATTTGTCATGCATTCCTTCAAAGAATGTTACTTTTTAACTTTAGCCTGCTTTAAGCAGAACAGAAATAATGATAATTCAGATTGTTTATTACGTAGCACTAGTAGGTTTACTGGTTTATCAGTTGTGTGAAAGTTGATGTTGTAATTGAGAGTGATTTCTTTAGCACTGTTAAATTAAATAAACTGCACACTTGGATCTAATTGGCTACAGACAAAACTTCAAACACTACGGGCCTTCCCTTTCACACACAAACATGCCCACTTGGTTCTTAAATAAATAAAGTAATTCCAAGTGGCTTGTGAGTGGTTGCCTGGTGCCATCTAAAATCTCCCAAAGTGTGGCTGAGTAATAACGTGAATGTGAGAGAAGCATCAGTGTTGGAAATGAGGCTGCTCATTGCTAATGGGAACCAGAGTTGCTTCCGTCTGTTGCCGGCTGTGGGCAAGATGGTTTTTAATCACAGAGCTCTTTGTAAGACTGTTTATACTTCAGCATAAAGGACCAATAGAAGAAGAAAAAAATCAAGACTCATACCTCAGTGCCTGATGTGACATGACTAGTGAGGTGCACATTTTAAATTGCTCTGCTGTATTATTTGACGTTCAAAGCTCCTAAATTGTCCCTTTAAATATAGAATCATGTGGGCTGTCCAAAACTTTAGACACAGCTGCGTTTCACAGATGTAAAGTTGCAATTTTATTTGTATAAAGGTAAATAAAATATAAGTAAATATAAATTCATGACTCATTGTGAAGAGTTTCAAGCCTCACAAGGTCAGCGGTGTGACTAGTAAAACAAACACAAGTGTTTTATTTCTTCTTTTATATGACGATTGATTTCTGTAAAGTCTCACTTTAATCAGAATCTTGCCACTCTGTTTACACAACTGTAATTACCCTAAACTCTGTGGTTTTTCCCACTACCTCATTTTACCCATGCAAGGGCTGTGATTGGACAAAAAGCTAAATTATATTTGTTTGTTTTTATGAAGGTACGATGAGGCCAACAAGCACTATGATGCCATTCTCCAAGAAGACCCCACCAATACGGTAAGAGTAAGGACGAAAGGGAGAAGTCCCTCTGCTTAGCATCACAGTTTTCCTCACTTTGCGGTCTCGGCTTTTTGAAAGGTTTTAAATCTGTCAAGACAATTTAGTGTTAGCAGTCAGAGTTCACTAAGCTAAAGTCGCTTGGCCTTTCTGGACTCAAATAGGGCACTATTTGCAACTGTTGCAGGGAGGGGGCTGTGTGGTAGGGGGTGATTCATGATCTAAGTCAGTGTTAGATATGTTTGGGAGGAAGTAAAATGTTATTAATGGTTTGGTCTTTGAAGATGGTGATTTATTGGAGCTTTCTGACTCCCCAAGCCCCTGGTCTACCTTCTCTTTTGGCTCCATTGGCTTCAAGTGCAAAGTCTGCTTTGTGGTAACTTGGTAACAGAAAATTGAGACATAATCTTCTTGACATCTTTTAAGTTTATTTCCTCTTTTAATCTTATAGTTCATCCCTATGAAAAGATCTGGATGTTTATTTAAACGGTCTTTATCAAGTCAATTCCTGTCCTTATATTTATTGTACCTGAAGGGGATTGTTTTCTCGAGTGCTTTAACTATGCAAGTGATTTATTTTTAGATTTTTATATATATATAT
>JBBPBX010032994.1:21519-33532 GCA_038048925.1 Garcialebias charrua | reverse complement strand
GAAGTTCTTACATGATCACCATCAGAAGAGAAGTTCTTACATGATCACCATCAGAAGAGAAGTTCTTACATGATCACCATCAGAAGAGAAGTTCTTACATGATCACCACCAGAAGAGAAGTTCTTACATGATCACCACCACAAGAAGAGTTCTTACATGATCACAAGAGGAGTTCTTACATGATCACCATCACAAGAGAAGTTCTTACATGATCACCATCACAAGAGGAGTTCTTACATGCTCACCATCACAAGAGGAGTTCTTACATGATAACCATCAGAAGAGAAGTTCTTACATGATCACCATCAGAAGAGACTGGACTCTTTATTTGTTGGGTCACTGTATCCTTGGAAACCTCAGTCAGCCATATAAACAAGGCTCAGTTGTCCTCTTCAGGTTTTTGTCTGTCTCAAATAAGAAAAGTCACATACAGTATTGAAATATTTGACAAGTTTCAGACTGAGCTAAATTACTGGTAGTTGTTTTGATCACTAATTACATTTCCACACTTAATTTTATTAAAGTGAATGTATTGGGCCTAAATTAGTACCGTATAGTGATTTGCTGTTTGCTTAGGTGGATTTTTGTTCCAGTTGTACTTATAGTCCAGGTGTAGTTTCTATAGTCTCTGTGTAGTTTCTATGGTCCAGGTGGAGTTTCTATGATCCAAGTGTAGTTTCTATGGTCCAGGTGTAGCTAATGTGGCCCAGGTGTAGTTTATATGATCCAGGTGTAGTTTATGGTCCAGTTGTAGTTTATATGGTCCAAGTGTAGTTTATGTGGCCCAGGTGTAGCTAATGTGGTCCATGTGTAGTTTCTATGGTTCAGGTGTAGTTTCTATGGTTCAGGTGGAGTTTATGTGGGCCAAGTTAATGTAGTCCAGGTGTAGTTTCTATGGTCCAGGTGTAGTTTCTATGGTCCAGGTGGAGTTTCTATGGTCCAGGTGGAGTTTCTATGGTCCAGGTGGAGTTTCTATGGTCCAGGTGGAGTTTCTATGGTTCAGGTGGAGTTTCTGTGGTCCAGGTGGAGTTTCTATGGTTCAGGTGGAGTTTCTATGGTTCAGGTGGAGTTTCTATGGTTCAGGTGGAGTTTCTATGGTCCAGGTGGAGTTTCTATGGTCCAGGTGGAGTTTCTATGGTCCAGGTGGAGTTTCTATGGTCCAGGTGGAGTTTATATGGTCCAGGTGGAGTTTCTATGGTCCAGGTGGAGTTTCTATGGTTCAGGTGGAGTTTCTATGGTCCAGGTGGAGTTTATGTGGTCCAGGTGGAGTTTTTCAAGTTTAAGTTCAAGTATCTTTATTGTCGTTTTCATCACGTGTGGTACATGAGGTGGAACGAAACTGTGTACTCAAGGTCCCAGTTACACCCCAAAATAGCAAAAATATAAAGTATAAAAAGGAGCAGTATATAATGATCTAAGATATAAGATAAACACACTAAACAAATGTTAAACAATACACTTGTGTGTACATGTGTAGTTTCTATGGTCTAGGTGTAGCATATGTGGCCCAAGTGTAGTTTCTATGGACCATGTCGAGTTTCTATGGGGGGAAAGACCTAAAAAAAAAAAAACATGTTGATTAAAATAATTCATCCATCCATTATCTTTTACCCGCTTCTTCCGTTTTGGGGCATGGGGGTCGCCGGTGCCCATGTCCAGCAATCACTGTGCGAGGGGCGGGGTACACCCTGGACAGGCCACAAATCCATCACATTGATATAATTTAAATTACAAACATGGAGAGCGGAGAGACATAAACAGCAACAGAGTGAAGTAATGTGTTTCTTTGCCAGCAGTCTAAGTCTATAGCAGCATGACTTAGGGATCCTTCAAGAACCCAAATCAACCACAGCTACAGTGTTTATGGAAAAAGAAAAGTCTTAAGCCTAGTCTTAAAAGTAGAGTATCAGAAATTGGAAGTTGGTTCCACGAAAGAGAAGCCTGATAACTGAAAGCTCTACCTTCCTATTCTTCTTTTAGAACCTCTAGGAACCACAAGTAAACCTGCAGTCTGAGAGCGACGCACTCCGTTTAGAAAATATGGAACAATAAGAGTGAGGACAGAGGATGAAGAGGACAGAGTGAGATGGAGGAGGATGACTCACTGTGGCGACACCTGAAAAGGGAAAAGAAGGATGAAGATCTTTGAATAAAAGATGGATCTTGGTTGCTGAGAGCTTTGTATGTTAGAAGTAAGATTTTAAAATCTATTCTGAGTTTAACAGGGAGCCAAGAGAGAAGAGCTAAAACTTTCACAACTGAGGTGATGTTCATCTGAAAGATCCATAAAGCTTTAAAGGTGCTCTTTATAATGTTGTGGAACAAAACCAGCACAATTTATTTTCTCATACAGATGGTGAATTTATCCTTTATGCCAACCGCTACCAGTGTTTGTTTACCTACGGAAACTGTCAAAGTGACTGAAAACAGGTGACCAGCGGCCACATCCATGGAAGAGCTGTTTAGCATAGAAAAGCCCCAAGATTCCTCCCATGTGGTTTTCAGTGGATTCAGACTTGCGCTTAGTTTACATTAGCTTTAACTGGTTTGACAGGAACACAGTTTCTTCTGGAGAGAAAATATGACCAGTTTTAAACTTGTATTCATAGAGAAGCTTCGATAAACTGAAGCGTGACGTATTGGCTGAGCGCAGGCCCTGGGGTTGAATAAATTACAACAAAAAACAGCCAGTGTTTGTATATACTGGCCAAGTTCAAACAAATCCGCTTCATATATCGGATACTGATTTGTAAAGATGGCCGCCTGTCTGCTCAACCAACCGTGCAGGTTGTTACAAACACATTCAAGGTGCTATGTGTTATTTGTGTAATGGAAAAAAAGCTACAAATTCTCTAGACCTGCCATGGTCAGTGTAGCCCCCCCCCACACACACACACACACACTGTAGGCCCTGCCAGTTTCAATAAATGCCTACTGCATCCCCTCCTCTACGCACTGATTGCTGTTCCTGGGTCATACATCAGTGTAACCGTGGAGTCGACAGTCCAGACACACCATTAGTGGTTGATGAATGACCCTATGATGCCCCGGGATGGAAAAGAGCCACCGCCGCTCCTCAGGTGCCTCTCCCTTAGCTCTGTGTGTGCTCTGCCACGTCGCCTGCAAAAGCACTAATTGAATTTGCCTTGTGTAGATGACTGAGTAGGGTTTGTTGCATCGGGGTGGGGGGGTTCATTATCGTCCGTCCAGTCCAACGTGGCACTCGGGGCACAGACTTGGTGAAAGTCTTCCGCTGTCAAATCGCTGTTAGAAGGGAAAACGTGTCTTAAGAAAAATAACTAAAAATTGTCAAATTTCTAATTGGAATCAGAAAACGACACATCAAACCAAATCCAAAATATTTAGCTCTACATTGAAGCACAAAACAGTTTTCGCTCAAATCGCACTATAGGAATGAATAAAAGAAGTTGATATGCTGCAGTGGCGTAAGATTTTGTGGGGATGGATGTTCATGCGTCACATCTTAGCCACTTTTTCCAATTTGCTTTTGGTCCCGTTGTAGAGCAGGCGGTGTTGGTGTCTTTGATGTCATGTCATGGCGCCAATGGATGCAAACATGGCACGTGCCCTGGTTTTCAATGAAGATGTAAATCCATTACAATAAAAGTTGCGGTGAGCTTTGTAAGTCGCTTCAACTTTTAACGGTTTGGTGGAAACTTTGACATCATTTGCTCTACGGTCGTCTGGTTAGCAGTAGCAACAACCACCGGCTGCTTATTTGATGTCTTCTTACATTTCTATTTTTTGTCAAACCTTTTCTGTTATCAGTTGTTGTGTTTTAATGTGGTTTTAATTCAATTCGGTTCAGTTTATGTACAGTATATAGCGCCAAATCACAACAAAGTTGTCTCAGGGCGCTTTACAGGAACTTCCACATTCTATCGAAGGAAGCAGCAGACATTGAATCTTCACTTTGTCGCAGTCTCCCATCCTGAACGAGCACAATGGCAACAGTGGAAAGAAAAAAAACTCCCTTTTTAAAAGGAAGAAGCCTCCAGCAGAACTGGAGAGATATGATCTCTCCCACTAACTCCAGTTAATAATAATAATAATAATAATAATAATAATAATGAATTCAATTTATAACGCGCTTTTCATTAGTGAAAATCTCAAAGCGCAGTTAAGACTCTGGCAGCAGCATGTTGGATCAAGTGAAGACGTTTTAAAGAAGTATTATCTCTGTGTCAAAGTACGTGAGATTATTTATTGTCCTGCTCTGTCAAACTGACCTCCCTGTTTTTTTTTATCTCCAGATGTCAGCTGTAAAGATGGTTCAGAGGTCCAGATGAACGGCAACACCCCCTACGACGAGATGGACCTTGACCAAGACTCGTCGTCGCAGCTCAACATGCGCGGCGTCTTCCTGCACGTGCTGGGCGACGCCCTGGGCTCCGTCATCGTGGTGGTCAACGCCACCATTTTTACGTTTGTGTGGAATAGCTGCAAAGGCCGGGAGGACTGCGTGGACTTTTGCACCTACAGTCACGGCGCAGACCACCACTACGGCAATTACACCGTCACCGCCGGGCCCTGCTGGGTCCTCTACATGGACCCCACGCTGTGCATCATCATGGTGGGCATCCTGCTGTACACCACCTACCCGCTGCTGAAGGAGTCGGCCCTCATCCTGCTGCAGACCGTCCCCAAGCAAATCAACATCTACAAGCTCAACGAGCGGCTGCTGAGCCTGGAGGGCGTGCTCGCCATCCACGAGCTGCACATCTGGCAGCTGGCGGGGAGCCGGATCATCGCCACGGCGCACATCAAGTGCCACGACCCCACCGCCTACATGGACGTGGCTAAGCGCATCAAGGACTTCTTCCATCACGAGGGCATCCACGCCACCACCATCCAGCCCGAGTTCGTCACGTTCAGCTCGGACTCTCGGGACTCCCTCTGCGAGCTCTCCTGCCTGACGCAGTGCGCCCCCAAGCTGTGCTGCGGCTCGGCGGACAAGAAGGCCGGCAGCGACGGCAAATCTGCCGCCCCGGCTCTGGAGGTCATCAGCGAGACCCCGGATCAGGCCGCGAGCGTTGAGGTTCGCCCTCGGACTGAGGACGAGGCTCCCGTCGCCAGGGAAGTGGAGTCATCGCTGTGAAAACAGAACGGATGGAAAGGACGCAGAGCGACGGCGCCACGGTCACCGGGAGGAAGCTGGAACGTTTTGGACCCGTCGATTAGACGTTTATTTTCTGTGATCTCTGTGGCTCTCCTCTTGTCGTCTCTCACTCCGGCAGCATGGTTGTGATGCATGCTGGGATTCGTGGACCTCATCTCCTCCGGGGCTGGAGCAAAGCCTGCATGAGCGTCTCCGATCTGCACCACGTCGTTGTCGTCTGTGCCAAAGCTTTTCACTGCGGGACCTCCAGGTGGTGCAGTTCAGCCTGCGGACGTCTGGACAAACAGTCTTGTTGGACGTAGGCTGCGAGTGAATCTATTTTCTTATCCTTTACAACAGTATTGTATTATGCAGAATAATTTAAGTATTTTAAGTTATTAGAAATGATTTATCTGGTTGTAGATGCTGTTTATATATAATATTGAGTGAGTAATACGAGTTCTAAAAATAACATTGATTCTCTAGTTACATTTAGTTTTTCAAATTTTGATGCATTTTGTTTTCCAGACTCGTTTATTCTGTTTTATTCGCAGTCATTCGTTTGACTCTAAAGCTGTGTCAACACCTCTCACCTCGCCTTGTAAAGAGCCCGCTGTTGGTATAGCACTGAGTATTTTAGACGTGCAGTGGCTTATCTACCTGAATACAAACGTATGGATAAATGTGACGCCCTGCGAGGCCAAGCGTTGGCTTCGTTGGGGCGAAACGAGCACCGAGCACCATTTGTGTTTCCTTCATGGATCCGTACTGGTTTGTGTTCAAGTCCGCATGAATGTGTTCGGCACCTCCTCACATTCGAGACGTGGTGTTCTGAGGTTCACTGAGAGCTCCAGTCACTACTCTGTGAAAAGTCCACAGCCTTTTGAAATCGTGGGACTTTTCCCTCGTGTCACTTTGATGCATTTCAGATTCCCACTCCCTGTTCAATGTGTATGCAATATAGAAACACGTGCTGGGAATTGTTGCTTCGGTCACTTTTGTTCTCTCTCATGAGCTCTATGTGCAAAATGACAACAAATGTGTTTTGTAATTGTTAGACATGTCGAGCTGATGTGTTTTTGATATGTGCATATATCCACAGTACATGTCCAAAGTGTCCGTGTGAAATAAAAAAAATTAAATATGGCTGTTTTAATCATTTTTTTTATGTGTGTCAAAAGGCGGACGTATTCTGGTAGTTTCTGTTCGTCAGTAAACTTTCTCTTGTCCCGTCCATAACTTCTGATCCACTCAAAATAATATCACAAAACTTCAGACGTGTATGCATCATTGCCAGGCGGAGCGTCTCCTACACTTTTCATCACCTCAGGTCCAACGTCAAGGTCACAAGCAAAGGTCAAATTTTAAAAAGGTCTTTGCTTGTCTGGGCGATCGCTATAGATTGTTATACATGTATGTTAGTTTGTTGACTGGCATAAAATGTGCTCTTGTTTTTTTATTTTTTTTTATTTTACTTTCCAGTCATGACCAATTTTAAAAACAACAGTGTCTTTAAAAATCTTAATTTTGGATAATCTGTTGCGAAATAAGGGATTGAAAATGTTAACCTAAAACTATTACTGTATTTTTCGGACTATAAGGCGCACTTAAAATCCTATAATTTTCTCAAAAATCAACAGCGATCTTCATAATCCGGTGCGCCTTATATTTCTGGTTGTGCTTACTGACCTTGAACCAATTGTGCACTCTGCTCATGATTTGTTCCTAAAGAAGAACCTGAGCTTCACCCTTAATTTGGAGATCTGTTTCACATGAGATTTAAAAGAAAGCTTTTCGTCGATAATTAGGCCCAGGTATTTATAAGTGGAGACCCTCTTGAGAAGGTTTTATTTTTTTTTATCATTTTTTTGCTGAATTAGGCAGAAAAACGTGGAAATAAGTTAAAAAAAAAAAAAAAAAAGTGAATTACCGTATTTTCGGTGTATAGGTCGCACCTTTTTATGTTTTCAAGGCCTGCGACCTATACTCAGGTGCGACCTATATATGGCTTATCACTTTCGGTGAAACAAATTTTTAAATCCAGCTCATTTCACAATTACGTTCATTTATTAAGGAAAAGTTCAGCTCAGACATATATTTGCTATAATTTTTATCAAACAAATAATTGTTTTTAAGTGTTAATCTTCTTAAAAGCCTTGCTGTGCGCTCCTGTGGCAGACATTTGCAGCAGAGCTAAACGTAGGTGCGACCTATACACCAGTGCGACCTATCTAGGGATTTTTCCAATCTATTGGTGATAATTGGACAATGCGACCTATACACAGGTGCGACCTATACACCAGAAAATACTGTACCCAAAAAGGCGAAAATTAGCACAAAAAGAGCTACTAATAGTAGCTGAAATAGCAGAAAATGCAGAAACTTGCATACATAAGCTGAAAGGAGCAGAACAAGCTCAAATTAGCAGAAAGAAGTTAGAAGAAGCACAAAAATCTAGTTAGCAGAAATAATCTGAAAGGGCACAAATCAGCTGAAAGTAGCTGGAAAAAAAGTTTAAATTTGCACAAGGAAGCTGCAGCAGACCAAAATGTGAAAGGAGCAGTAAAATAATTTGAAGCCCATCTAAAGATGTGAAGGATGTAAAATGAGCTGAATGTATGAGGGAAAAAAAATGACACAAAAGGCTAAATATTTCAAAAAGCTAAAGTTGCACCAAAGTCATTGCAGGATTGTCCTGAAAGAACTGAACGTTTTGATGTATGATTTGTTGAAATGGCACAAAAATAGTGGAACGAGAAAGATGCCGAAAAATATAAAACGGATCATGCATTCACACAATAAAAGCAGAGTCCAAAAACGAGAAATGAACAACGGAGCAGTCCTTTAAGGACGGTGTGTGTGAACAAATCTCAGCTGGCCTCTTCAAACCTGAGCTCAATGTCTAAAACGGAGTTGTTCATGTGTTTGCTAAGGTGATTAGCTTGGGCAGCCATCTTGAATTGGGTTTTCTCCAAAAGGTGATCCGGTGCAGAACTCCATCTGCAAGTTTCACTAAAATCCGTCCAGACGTGAGCAAGACGTCCTCGTCCACCTTTGTCTCTTGGCGGCAGGAAGTGGTGGTACTCAAACACTGTACTTAAGTAAAAGTACAAATAAACAGACAAAAATGTACTCTAGTAAAAGTCGAAGTATACCACATTAATGTTTTTACAAGTAAATATACTTGCTTTTAAAAATACTTAAAGTATTAAAGTAAAAGTACTTGCTGAATGTATTACCTAACGCAATGGTCTACAGTATCATCAAGTGTGCGTACTGTACGTATGTATATTTTCTGTAATACATTAATAGTGTTGAGCCATTTTAATGAACTATGCTCCAGATAATACGTTTTTATTGTGTTTACTCTGTGACACAGTTCACACTTGGACTTGTGATTCTGTGCGTCAGAATTTCAGGGATGGCATGAGTTCAATGTCATTAAGTAAAATAAGAAAGAGGATTATTATACCTTTGAAAAGTTTTTATTTAACACAAAGTAAAACCAATGTGTCATTTTAACTGCAGTAAACACATTAAAGTAAAAGTTGTCTGATTAAAAAAGGAGCATTAGACCTAACAAAGGAATAGATCACTTCAACTCCAGTTTGTCATCAACTCTAGTTAAAATACTGTCTAGTCAATATTGTAATGGGTCAATAGTGAACAATATTTTAACTTCCTGACACAATTTTCAAAACTTGGACCTGAATGTCGAGACATTTGGAGACATCTCTTGTCTCCTCATGAACTGACACATTTTAATATCGCAGCAAGAATTTATTGTTCAAGTTCAGAAGAAGTTGGTTTTCAAAGTTTTTTTGAGTCCAGTCTGGCTCTTTAGGGAGAGAAAATCTGTCCTGCTGTACTAAACAGTCTTTCAACGTGTTTCAATAATCTTTCAATAGTCTTTTAATAGTCTTTAAATTGTCTTTAAATTGTCTTTCAATAGTATTTCAATAGTCTTTCAATAAGGCCATGGGTGGTGCGTATCTTCTGGCTGACTCTCCACATTGGAATCCATTTTGGGTGTGTGAGTGGTGCTGTGGGTGACCCCAACTCAGTGACATATATACTAGAACATACATAATTGGTCCAGTTCTTGAAGGTGGGTCTAATGTTACCTGTCCACTTTACAGTATGGACCAACTCCCCTCTCGACATCAGTTACTTTCAAACTAACGAACAAATCAAAAATCGCAACATGAAAGTAACTTGTAACTCAACACATTATAGAAATGCAGTGTAGTAGAAAGTACAGATCTACTTAATGTAAAATGGAGTAAAAGTAAAAAGTACCCACATTTAACTCTACTTAAGTAAAGTACAGATACATGAAAAATGTACTTAAGTACAGTAACAAAGTACTTGTACTTCGTTACATCCCACCACTGGCGGCGGGCGAAAAAGACGACGGAGATCGGCGCCAACAGGAAGCGCAGAAACGCCACAGTCGTTTTGACGTTGGCAAGTTGTCAAAGGAAAATGTTCACACGTTTAAATATTAACGTTTACACGTAAGGCCTCAAGTCCAGGAGGAAACTTGTGGCTCACGTTTTCCCAGCCAGCCACGCGTCCTGCGGCCATCTTAAACAGCCGTGTTGTCCAGGAGCGAGACGTGGCTTGTTGTTTTGGGATTTCATTCATCCATAACTGTAGCGTTTCATCGTTCCTGTTGTCGCCTCTGCAGCGTGACGGGTTCACGGCGACGTTTAGTTTGGACAGCCTGACTGGGAGCGTGTCGCAGCAGAGGAGGGGACTTGTAGAATAAAAGAGTCCCGGACATTCCTGAGGCAACAAGTGCAGGGTTTTCTTTACCCAGCATTCCTCAGTGCTGCTGAGGCGCTGCTGGCTCCTTGTCCACCTGTGGTGTGGACAGAAAACACAGCGCTGTTGGTACGAGTCAGCCGGGTGTTGTCTTTGTTTATTATTATTCAACAATCTGAGATTAAAAGACGAGTTACTATTTCAGAAAAAAAATAACATTACGTGTGTTTGCGCTGTTGATTTCACTGAGTTATAGCCGTTCTTGTGTTGGATGGGTTCAATCGGCTGCGGCGGTCATCTTGGATTGAGGGAACTTCAAACGTTAAACATTTGTTCATGTAAATTCATTAATAATTATCTGAACGTTTCATTAAAATCCGCTCAGGTGTTTCTGAGATATTGTGCTAACAGACAAACAGGCCTGTCCCCACAAGCTGACGCCAAAATTTTCAGCAGTGATGTACCGCAATGCGTTGTGCTCAGAGTATGTGTTGGGGAAGACAATCAGCTACCGCCACGTCTAATTTTAGCTCTATACAGGTAGTCCTCGACTTACGATGTTTCGGGGTTATGTCACGCATCTCATAAAAAAATTTTGATGTTGAAAAATCTTATTTTATGTGTTTAAATGTTCTTGATTTTATGTGTACAGCACTTTGTTGCAGCTGTGGTTGTTTTAAATGGCTTTATAAATATTATTATTATTATTTAGAAGCCGATTTACAGTTTCCGGCAGTTTTCAGCATTTTGTTTTAAATGGCTTTATAAATATTATTATTATTATTTAGAAGCCGATTTACAGTTTCCGGCAGTTTTCAGCATTGTCCGGCAGTTTTCGGTTAGCTCCGGCCTCGACAGCCGGCTTTGGATGGACCGTGTGTCCGATCAGAGGTTGCCTCGCTCGGATACATGAGCGGGAAACGCTCGGTGAACTCTGTGGACGTCTCAGGCGGAGGAACGGCCTCGTAGCCTCGGATGTTCGTGAGACCCAGAGCTAACATGCTAAAACGGCTTCACCAGCTCCCAGTAAGTTATTAACTCTTTTTTCCCTTCATTATGGCTCCAAATGTATGGAGCTAACATGCTAACAGGCCTTACTGTAAACAGTTTGGACCGCGTGAAGCAGCAGGAGGCTGCAGAGCTCGGAGGTGCAACGAGCTAACATGCTAACAGACGGAGGAAGAAATGTCCAGCTCCCAGTAAGAAATTAACTCTTTTTTTCCCCCCATCATTATGTCTCCAAATGTACTGTATGTGATTTTTGATAATTATGTAGGGTACCGTGTTAGGATAGGCGAAGTGCTTGCACTGTACAGTACCGTACATGTACGTGTATAAGTGGCGGCCAGTGTGTATGTGTTTTCCGACTTATGACGATTTTCGACCTACGACGCGCCGTAGGAACGGAACTCCGTCGTAAGTCGAGGACTACCTGTCTCTGCAAAAATCAGCAGAATTATAGCCATTGTTGTGTTTGCTAATATTGGTTTGCTGTGGCAGCCATCTTGGATCGGCGTGACCCCAGAAATCAAATGTAGGCGTACATCCAGTGATTCATATCGGAGAGTTTCATCAAAATCTGTCCAGTGGGTTTTGAGATATTTTGCTAACAGACCGACAAAGTTAGTTAAAAGAGGAGTGTGTCTAAACATGTGTGTGTGTTTGATCTCACAAGGCCATCTGTCTCCCCAGCTTTGTCTGTGGGATTTTCAAACTGGGTGAAGCAGGGCGGGGTGGGGGTGGGTGTTAACACTGAACCTGTGGGTGAAGGGTCACTCTGCAGCTAAACACATCCACCTCTGCAAACTCAGCGTTTGTAGGTGCGGCGATGACCTGTGTAAGCTGAAAAAACTAGGACGCGACGACCCTCACACCCTGCAGAGGATCCAGCGATTAAACAGCCTGGGCCTCTTTGAAGTGTGCTGTCAAAAAATTAATCTTAAATGTGATCATTAATGTAGCTGGACTTGTATTCATGTTTTACTGTAATGACCAGGTCAATAGAAGCTGAAGGTAACAGGTTCTAAACATCTACTCCATCCCTTGAATACTTGCCTCATTTCATGCCAAGGTTTGATATGAAAATTGTCTTACATTAATAAATAACTGAGTTGGTTAGACAATAAT